>JAJMAX010000110.1:0-34164 GCA_030565105.1 Vanderwaltozyma verrucispora
AAACTTATTACCAAAGAAGTCTGCTAAACCAGCTAAAGCTTCTCAAGAATTATAAGTTAAAGTTATATATAAAATAAAAATATAAAGTATAAAATAAATTAAACTAAAATAAAATAAAATAAAAATTATTAAAACATTTATAAAACAGCTTTTTTTTGTTTTAGAATTTTAGAAATCATACATATAAAATAATGTATATATAAAAATAACTTAAGTGCATATATAATCATATTTAAAAAAAAACAATATTCATAAGGTATTCAAAAAAAATTATAATACAATTTTTACTTTCTTTATTAATTAGAGTCTTTAATTTGTATCTTTATAAAGTATTCTACAAGAAATAAATATATATTATTTGATATTTTATTCAATGTTTGAATAATTTACTAAAAATATTCATTTTTTTACCTGATTTCTTAGATTTTTTATTGCTATCTTTTTTATTCAAATTTTCAATAGATTTATCTTCTTCAATTGCGATACCAACTTTCTTTGTGGTAGAATGATATCGTACATTTTTAACTTTACCAGTTGATTCCTTTTGTCCTTGATTTTGAGGTAAAACTGGCTCAACATTAACATTTTGTTCTGATGGTAACCTATTAATATTTGATAATTGATCAGTTTGTTCATTTGTAGTAGTTCTTAATGAACTTCTTAAACTACGATGGCTCATGGACTCCATAGTTTCTCTTCTTTTATTGGATCTACTTGGAATTGAATTAATACCATCTGCAATCAATATTGGTTTGACGAAATCTTGTAGATTATTTTGATTATCAATATCTTCTGATAAAATTTGGTTTTGTGGTAGAGCAGTTTGGTTAACATTGGATATTTTATGTTCATCTTCTAACATTACATTATTAGCTTGTATTTCATTGTCATTGATATTCAACTCTTCTGTATTTTGTATTACATTATATTGCCCTGCTTCCACTTGAGTGTATTTATCTCCTCTATCACTCTCTAAATATTGTCCCTTTTCATTCTCTAAACGTTCTTTTTTTGAAGGTTGGTATCCACTATTTTCCTGAGAAAATTGTACAACTTTATCGAGAACATTCTTAAATTTAGACTTATGAGGTGACACTTCTCCACTTATAGCTCTTGACGTTCGATCCCCTTTCTTACCCAAACTAGCAGATGAAAGTTTACGTAATCTTAAAAACTTTTGAGGTGATTCCTCTGAAGTAAGTGCTTGAGGTACTTCTTGTCTCGAAGGTACAATATCAGGAAGAACAATGGATTCGTTGTCAAGATTTGTTTTATTTCTTCTTAAAGGCGATGCATTTATTTGTGCACTCTGAAATGTACTCTTTGGAGGAGGCGTTTTTAAAGGTATTGAATTTGTCATTAAATGTGAATCGTTATATTTTTTTTGAGCTATTTGTAGTGCTTTAGCATACATTTCTTCATCAGTTAATTGCTGATTTTTGATTGGAGCTTTTTTCGTTGTGCCCATGCCATTAGTTACATGATTCCTTGAATTTGAATTATTAAAGATATAATTATTTGAGTTAGGTGTTTCATTTTCTGGGTGATTAACAAGGAATGGTCCCTTAGGTTCTACAGTTCCGGTTGATGGACCTCTTAATGACATTCTCTTTCCCATATTGCTTACTTTTCTTGAAGGCGAATTTATATTATTAGGCTGAACTAAAGGTGGTGCATAATTACCAGGAATATCAGTTTGATAAACTTTCCTTCTTGCGATTTCAAAAGCTTTTGCATACATCTCTTCTTCTGTTAAATGCTTCACTGATTCTTTTTTATTATTTATATCTCCTCTTAAGTCAGAATTATTTGATACATATGAAATTTCTTTGAGATTTCTTTGTTTATTATTATTAGTGTCTCTGTTATTAAGAGAGTGCCTGGATGCTCTCTTCTGCACTACTTTTTTTGTTTTTTGGCTACTTTTGTTTTTCCCCAAAATCCTTTTATTAAGATTTGATGATGATCCATATTCATTTGCATCACTAAATTCAGATATGCTACTAGTTTCTTCCAAAGGTACTATTCCTGCCTTTTCATCTACTAATTGTGGATACTGTTCTGCTGAATTTAATAATGCCCTATAACGATGCCCATGTTTTGGATTGTTATTATCATCACTTAGATATTCCATATTTCCCCCAGCTGATGTTGATAAATTACCATGGCCATAATGCTGCTCGTTTTCTGATAAAACATTTTCATCTTCTTCCATAATTTCTGATATTCTTTCATCTTGAATGAAATTATCACTGAACTGATCAAAGTGACCATCAATGTCGTTAGAATGATTATCAAGAGGTATTGCAGTCTTAACCGTCGCTGTTGTAGTAGTAGTAGTTTCCACATATTCATAGCCATTTACTCTTTTAATGGTTTTCCTTGTTATTGATTGAGTTTTCCCTGATGGATCTTTAACTTCCGTTGTTTGAACAGTAATTGAATTCGTTCTTGAATCATTACCATTGCTAGTGGAATAATTTTTTGTATTTTTTATTGGGGTCCTTTTACTATATGAACTTGCAGTATCCATACTATTTTGAGAACGTAATGAATATGTTTTCAAATTAGCCATATTATTATTATTATTACTATTATTACTATTACTGGTATTTTTTTTATTCGGAGTTCTTGTAATTGATGAGGAATGTGAAGGCCTTCTTACGCCTAAACTTGACTGTCTTTTATAATTTCTCATATTTTGAGTAGTTCTGCCATCATGTTGAATATTGTTATTAACTAAAGATCTCGTTCTGTTAACATATTTGTTCTGTTCTTGTTGAGCTATTGATAATCTTTCATCATATAATGGATTCTCACTTGTTAAAGAGTATGAAACTCCGTTAGATACCTGATCATTTTGCTTGTTTTGATAATAATAATCATAACGTGAAAGATCAGGAACTCTACGTTCCTTTTTATTAAGACCAAAAACCATTTCGAATACCTGTTTGTCACTTGATCAATAAATTTTCAATAGTTGACAATTATGATATTAGTAAATTGTCTTTTCTCTAATCTTTGTCAAATACAGATTTTTAAAGTAAAATTCACAATAAAGTAAACGTCTTTTCTGGTCAATTTAAATTTTCAATATTATTGAGATTATTCACACACACATATATATACTGTAACCAATGATTAATAAAACAATTACAAGAAGAAATAATTATAACCTTTGTCTCCTTTTGAAATAGATTATTTTGACTTTCTTAAATCGCTAAACTTGAATTTTGAGAAATGCCTGTTGATTTTTTTGCTCCGGCTGAAAAAAAATAAATATTGATTACGAGGGGTTTTTCAATGTTTCTCACTATAAAATAAGTAAAAATGTAACAATTGGTAAGAGATAAACCTCAAGAAGTGAGCTGTAGGGGAACAAAAATATTTTTATCATCATTTAAGAGAGAATTATTCAGTTAGAGAGTGGAAAGTGACTAAGCTGAGCTGCCTGCTGTATTTTATCGTTTGGAGAGAAGCAGTAATATTTTGAATTCGAATTTTCTGTTAAGTCTTCAAGTATTTTCTTATTAGAAGTGGTCAAACAGTGGTAAAAAGAGTTATGAGTTGATTGTATGAAGGATATTTTGCAAAATACTTTTATCTGATTTTTAACTGGTTTTGAGGGGCTATAATTCAATTATATACGTATATTTACTTTTCTGTAAATTGTTAAGTGAAAGAGAAACCTAAAATTTACATCTTTTATACTTGAAATCTTTTTTGTAACTCTTAGAAAATTGAATATAAAATTGGATTAAACTAAGAATCTGTTATTTGCTAGTGTAGATACCACAATCAAGGATTTTATCTAAGTAAACTTCGTAATATTCATGACTTCAACAAGCTCTCTATATTTAATGTATATATTCCAAGTATTTAAATATCTCTGGTGTTTAATTGAAAAGAACTCATAAGCTTTTATATATCTATGCCAAATATGAAACTACGTATTGGAATTAGAAGGTAATTAATATATATATATATATCTATTTATTGTAGTCCATGACTGTTGAATATAAAATGAAACCATATAATAATATTTGAATAGCTTTCAGTGAATTATATTGCCGATAAAAAGTGTAGATGCAAACATTATAATGAGATATTTTATATTTCAGGATGAACCTTTAGATCTTTAATAACAGATATGATGAATTAGGCTTTATTCACTAACAAATGAAAGAAAATCAATTATGATTTCGATATATTTAATAGATCTGTCGACGATGGAATATTTATGATAGTGATATTTTTCTTTAATCAAGATTCAATTGATAATGAAATGTTTTATATATATACATTATGTAATTTGTATTTTTATGTAATTTATAAATAAAGTATGGAGAATATATATAAGAATCACTTAAAGAAGATGAATCAATAAATAAATAATCTAATACAACAATAACTGCTATAATGATAATAGTAATTTATACCAAATTTAATCTCTCCTCTGGTGCAGCAATTGAGTGATAGAATTTTGTTTCAATTTTAATTTTAATGCTTTTATGATTAGTTACTGAACTACACATTATCACTGTAACTTTTATAGATATCTACCATAGGAAGAAAAAAAGATACAAAGTCAGATATATTATGAATTTATATTGCTATAATAAATACATTTATATAATCATTCAACTGAAGTTCTCAATGTTTGGTAGCACATCTTTCATCGTCTACCAGTTAAATATTAAATAATAAATAGTAAACATCCTAACACCACAATTATAATACAAGTGACACACTAATTTGACGATATGATAATATATGCTTTAACAGTTTGTCTCGGTGTAATATATTCCTTCCTTAAACTTTGTATAATTCTGTGTTTGTATTTATATTATTATTAATAATACAACTAAGTCGTCTACCTTTTTCATAAATTAAAAAACTTTGACAGTAATTTATTTGAGAGTCAACGAGTTGAATGACATTCCGATTTTTTTAACGCTGAAATTGTCAATTTACCTACAAAACAATATTTTTAATTTGATTAAATAATACGACAGGGGAACTAAATTACAATACTGACATAAATCATTATCATTTTATAATCTTCATGAAAGCTTTAAAAAAAAGATTGGTTTTCTTTTTTTGGAATTAATAAAAATGATATTGATAATGGTTATATTTTATTTTAAATCCTAGCAACACATTGACAGTAACTTCGGTTATTTTCAATTACAGTTATAATTATTCATTATACCTTTCCAAAAAAAATAATAACAAAAAAAAAATAGTGATATTTAAAAAAGAAGTATTATTTACCGTTATTTTAATTCGTTACTATACAAGTAAACAGCATTGTGAAGCAGTTAAATTATATTCACGAAATGATGGTGCATGGGTGCAAAACACATCGGAGATGGATAATTTAGTTAGTATTCGTTTTTTTTTATTTGTTATTTTAACTACTGGTAATCAAGTATCCAATACTGTTATTTAACTGAGTATACTTACTTATTCCATGATCTTTTTTAAAGGTTACTAAGTAGATAATAAAGTTATATATGACAAATATTGACAACCATCATAAAATATTAATTACAACTGTGATGATTATGTGGAAGAAAAAGAAAAAATCCCTGCCGCTTTGTACCAGTTTAACATATTCAGACTCAGTTCGATAATTCTGTTACTCTTCTTCATTAATATTCACAATACGCTCTTGTTTAATGCAGTTTGTCGTTATACAATATGATACTCTTCTTACAAAACTGCTCATATCATCAAATACGAAGTGCGGTGTTACGATTTAAACAATATAATAGTAAACAAATTTCGATGAATCCATCAATCTTCTTATTTGAAACATAATCAATAGTGGATCCAAATTATAGATGTCAAATTTAAGGAATAATTCACTATTTTTTGTAGTATTGTTCATTATATTTTGCAAAAAATAACAGGAAGCTATTCGAATTTTCATAATTTATCTATAATCGATACTTTTATGTATTATTCACTGTATACAATTTCTAGTAAATTATTTTTATCTTTTGTTAATTTTATTGTGTGATATTACCATCAAAAAGTCAATAGAAATATCAGAAAACTGCTTTTTTAAGATAATTGCTATTTCAAAAAAATTAAAAAAAATAAAGCAATTATTTATAATTGATTTTTATCATTAAATTAAAAAAAGACTTATTTTCTAGAAAATTGTCTACCTTTATTTTAGATTTAATCATTAAAGGAAAATAAATTATGTTAAACACACAAATTCAGCCTTTAACACAACAGTTTTCATCGCCTGATAAATCAAATAAAGAATCATCACAAAAATTAAATGATAATAAGACTAAAGTAACTTCAACTGTTAGGTCACCTGAGCACATAACTGATAATGTTGACAATGACAATGACAATGACCGAAAACAGAGGATTAGCGATATACCCTTACTAGGTCTAAAATCCAACGTACGAAATCATACTACGTCTAATCATCTCATATCATCAGAAAAAACAAATAATTTAAATAGTCTCAATAACAAATTATTAAAATTATTAAGATCAAAATCCAAAGATAAACCGAATAGTGTGACTAAAATACCTGCTTCTAAGGTACAGAAAAATCCAACACCATATAAGGTAAAAAATGCATCATTTACATCTACTTTAAATAAATTTCTGAATAAAAGTTTAGATTCTGGTAAAAAATCTTATGAACCTGCAACTCCAACTACAATTGAAAAAATACCATTACTAGTTGATGACACAGACAAAAAAAACAAGACAACTATAGAATATTCAATCACTGAAATACCATTATTAAAAAATAAAACAACTAATAATCATTTATCACTGGAAAAAATAAAATCAGGTGAGTTAAATCAAATAATAGCTGAAGAACTTCCAAGTAGTGCTAAAGAGGCCCTTTCGAATTCTTCAAAGTCAACGGGCTCTTCAAAGTTAAACACTGTAATACTAAATAAAGACAATAAAGATAATAAAGATGATAAAGATGAAGTAACAGATACAGCTAGTAAAAAATACATTTCTCAAAACTCCCCTATTAGTAGTCCTGCAATAAGTCCAAGCACGACATTATTACAAAATAATTTGGAATTGAAAAACTTTAAAAATTCTGGAGTAAAATTGACAAATAAAGCACCCCAAAGTAGCCATATTAATGAAGAGAGTATTGAAAATAATAATGTACAAAAATTACTCTCCAAAGATGGTGCTCCTATATTTGAATTATCTAACGTATCTTTGACACAAAAAGGAAATAACCCAAGTGATTCATTAACGGCAACGAAAAATATTTCAACTTTAGGGAGAGAAAAAGATTCAAAAGAATATTCTTCAACTCATGATGAACCAAAGCCACTTTGGGTTCCAAGAAAGAGAGGTTCCGATGAGCAATTGATATCCCTTCAAAGTAAATGGAGTAAAATATCAAATACTGAAAAAAATTCTTCACAATCACCTAAACAAAAAAGTATATTAGTTCCCTTATCACCAAGGAAAGTGAATGATTTAACATCTAATGGTCCTGATGATAGAGATCTTATTAAACAACCCTTAATTACTACAACAGAGGATTCCCCTCTTGTGTCAACAAATGATTCACAAATAGGTTCTGGAACTAACTTACTGTCACCAAAGATAACTACTAAATTTAATAAAAATAATAAAGATACGGACGTCGATAATATTTCTAAACCTATCGGTGATAAAAAATTATCCCCAAAATCAGAATTCACAGATAATAAGACAAACAAGTCTATTAGCTTAATCAAGAGCGACAATAAAGATAAAGTTAATAGCGATTCAGCTAATAATAGATATAGAAAAAGTGATAATTTCACTTTCTTAACTTCTAGACAGATAACCTCAGGAATTCATCAGAATAAATCAACGACTATCTCGCTCAGTTCATATATTGTTCCTTTCACACAATCAGGAATAGTTTCACCGGGCAAATCCTCTACTTCAACAGATAATGCTGTAAATTTGGATATTCTTCATATGAATACTATCGAAGAACTTTCATCAAATGAAAATTCTGATGAAGAAAGTAGTTTAACGTCCAAACGTAGCTTTAATCTTGGAGAAAATATAGCGAAGCATGAATCGCCGATTGGGAAATTGTCGGTATCTGGTCTAGAGACAATAGAGAATAAGATGAAGTCTGGAAGAGACCCAAATTTGATTAGAAGAGAATATGATCGCGCTCTGACCGGCAAGGCTTATCAGTTACTAAAAAATGAACCATACTATGAAAAGGATTCAATTTTAAAACTAGTTCTTTCCGGAATTCCTGATAGTAAACCTCTAGCTTCAGATATTCAAGTAAGCGTTACCAATGATATTTGTTCATCCAATAACTATACAACATCCCATGCGTACTATTATCAACAAGTTCACAAAAAAGACCGATTAAAGTATCGTGATATATCAATTAATACTACTCGTAATGATAGAAAAACAAAATCAGAAAAATATAGTGAACAAGCAAGTAGTAATAAAATTTTAGATAAACAAAATATCTCAAAAAAGAACAAAGATATATGGAAAGAAGAATGGAAGCAAAACTTAGCTATGTCGACTATTTACTTTGAAAGAAAAGAAGGTAATAAACATTTATTAAACCACAATGACTCTGCCGTTTTTGGAAATTTAGTGAACTTGTTCCTTAAGTTTAACTCTACAATTGCCAAAACCTATTCAGACGAAGTGGATATTTTGGTTCTAAAATATGATGCAAGCAATTTTGAACAGGACAATATACCAGACTCCCTTAAAAAGGCATTAGAGAAGAATAAAAATAATGGTAAAATTAGAATCTGGTCATTCAAGAAAACTCTGAGATTTTTTGAAAACTTGGGCATCGATTTGAATAAAATTGAATCTCAGAACAACTCAAGAATACAAAGTGACAAGACTGGTGTGTTTTATAAATATGCAGAGCACGGAAAGGATCCGAATGATTTTAAAATATCTCGTAAGCTACCTATTGCACATAACATTAATTCTGAAAACCACAATATAATTGTCCAAAATATGAGACCGAATATTCCAAGAAATTTTCAAAGTGATAGTGACTTAAGTTTTCCTCTTGCTATTGCTTCTGAAAATTCTTCTGCAATAACAAAAGATATATCACCGGATTTTAAATCTATATATGAAATATTTGAAGATATCCCTAATTCAAATTCCCTGATACCCGTTTCTGATAATTCTGTTGGTAGTAAATCTAGCAAGAAAATGTCAGAAAAATATAACAAAAAGATCTCAAAAGAACCTAACAAAGAAATTCCTGAAAAATCTAAGATAATCCCAGAAGAATCTAAGGTAATCCCAGAAGAATCTAAAAAGGAAATTTTAGAGACGCCTAAACATGTAACTAAAATTAAAGTAGTAAATAAACCTGAAAACCCTGAAGTCATTTACTTGAAAGAGCTTTTAAATACCACTTTAAATTCACTTTCATTCAGAGATTCTGCATTGTCAGAAGCTGAAAAATTGATTAAAGTTTTAGCCAAGGATATAATAAATAATCAACTTAAAATATCTGCATTATCAAGTGAATTGAAAGTCACGAAACAAAATTTGAAAGACTTAAAATCGAAACAAATTGAAAGTGATCATTAAACAAAATGAACAACTGAACAAAATTAATTTACGATAATTTTTACGGTTTAAATAATAAAAAGAAGAAAATTTATCGTAAATTAATATACTCTGCATATCTTATATATACTTTGCTTTTAATTGTTTAAAATAAGTATTATAAAAACTCAATATAATTGTATCATTAAATGAGTCAAGCACAAGCCTTTTACTTAATGGGCTTTAATATTATTTTTATTCGCGTAAGCCGTGAAGACCTTGCTTGGCATGTCAAATTAGTAAGTGCAAGCTTTTCGATTTTATCTTAGTCACCAAAACGAAATATTGTAATGACAATTTTAAAATAATAACTTGATTATATAAGATATTCCAATTCAATTATTCTTTGTTGTTTGAGAAGGTTTTTAAGCAAGAAAGTTTTTGAAAAAAAGATACAATCAACCTAATATATGACCAGGAATATGGAAGGTGAAGTAAATAACAACAAAAGGAGCTATAGCAAAATAGAAAATGCTAATAATGAAAATACAAATAGAAGGGGAGTGATGGCCAAGTTACCATTTAGTTGGCGATTCTTTAATTCTTCTTCAAAGAAGCAAAAACCTGATGAACAAAATGACGTGTCTACTGAGTATGGATCGGAATTTAACGATGTAAATAGTAGTCATCAGGAAGAGAAATTGATAAATATCTCATCTCAAGATGATAATGATACAACTATTGGAAATATTGATACTGGAATCATGGACCATCTGAATGATCCTAGAACTAGAAAAAATTCTACTGTTCAAAATAATTTCTCTGACTTAGAACTTATAACTGCCCCCAATACTGCAAATGGTATTGATAAATCTAATACAGATATTACACAATCTGAATATACAACATTAAAAACGAGAATAGAGCAATTAGAAATGGAATTAGAAAAAGAGAAATCCAAAAATAAATCCTTATATTTGGATTCTAGGCACCTGATGGATGAGCTATATAAAAATAACATGGAACTTACAAGCGTTAAAGTAAAATTACAATGTTTGGAAAAAGAAAATGTAGAATTACTAAATGCTTATAAAATAATTTCCGATGAAATATCACAATCTGAAGCAGAATGGATATTGAAATACATTTTGTTCCAGAATAATACTGCCAAACAAGATTCTTCATATTATAATGATTCTAAAAATTTTGATGTTAATGAAAATAATTTGAGTTTTACTGAGGCTCCAATTATTAATAAATACTCAGATAAAGATAACCTTCTTTCTCCAGAATTCGAGAAAGTAGAAAAAAATGAGGGGGAGGAATGTTCCAATTTGCATGTAAACAACAAATGTTGTGATCCAAACATTAATGCTTTTATTGGTAAAGTTAATAAAAGACTGAAAGAGTATGAGGCTACTCAAGATGAATTAGGAAACAAATTATCCAAACTTGCTGAGGACGATAAAAATGAAACAATACAAGGAAAATTAACAGATATGTTGGACATTACAAAAGATAGTGAATTTGTATCTAAAATCGTTGATAAATTAAAGAGAAAACAAAAAGAGTGTGATTTCCTTAACGAGCAACTTACAATAAGAACGTCGAATTTAAAGGAAGCACTAATAGTTGAGAATGCAAAATCAGGGAAATTAGAAAAGAAGGTTCAAATTTTAACTTCACTTGTAAGAGAAAATCTGAATTCAAATGAGAAAGGAAAACAAAGAGTTGAATATTTAGTTTTAAGAATAAACCTTAGAATATCCGAGCTCAATGCTTTGTTTAGATTTGTTGAACTCTGTTTTCAACTATTGGAAAGTAAACAAAGAAAAGAGTGTGTTAATATATTACACATGTTAAGACAGTCGTTTGGACATGACATCAGGATAATGACGGAATTATCGTTAAATAATTATAAAGTTATTCTCAAAAAAAGTGCAGACCTTCTTCGAGAACATTATAGGAAAAATAATAACTTAAGCGCTGGATCAAATAATTCCTCTTTTCGAACAAAAGATGAATCAAATAGTCAAAATGAAAGTAATAATAAAATTCATGGAGATGAGCTATCCAATAATATATTCTTAATGCAATTTATAAAGGAGTTAAATAATAGCCATGTGTTATCGACACAACTGACATTTTTAAGAAAAAGGAAAGACTTGGAATTAAATATTAATAAAATTAGGGCTATTTTGAGTAATGTCAAACCTACTGAAGTTTCAAATGAAGAGAGAGATAAAAAGAGGGCTGAGAATAAAATTATGTTAACCAGGCTCCTAAATGAGTATAAGAACTTACTTGAAGCTGAAAAAGCCTTTAATGCCACAATAAATATTAATAATGGAAACTTTAAACGTAAATCTCTAAAATCTGTTGATGAAACTCTAAAAAATCGAGAAAATGTTCTGCAACCACGAACACAAGCAACATTATTTAAACAAGGTCAAATACAAGCACAACCACAATCACACACTTATACACAAACTTAAGCAAACATTCAAGCTCAAACACAAGCACTAGCAAAAATACAAGGACAACCAGAAGCTCGGAAATAAACAATAGCACAGACGCAAGTATACGTGGAAGCACATGCACTTGAAAATGAACTGGTACATGTTCAAAATCTTGCACAAGCAAACTTTTACACACAAGCACAAGCTCATACACAAGCGTAAGCAGACGTACAAGTACAATACCATTTTAGAATATCGTAGTTAACTCATAATTTCAGAGTATCCTACATAAAAGAGAGATTCTAAATAGGAGATAAATATGAAGAATCAGTTGATACCATAATGACAGTAACAATAAGTACTCAAGAATTAATTGAATATATGATTCAGAATAATAAAAAAATTGAATTTAGTATAAAATTATTATATATGTCAACTTAATGAGAATGTTCCAAAAACATAAAAAGTATACATATACATTTTCGTTAAATAATTACATTGATTTAGATAAAGAGAGACATAACTGTAAAAATCTTTCCACTTATTGAAATTTTTTACAAGAAATTAATTTATACTTCTCTGGGGAATTGCCAATAAATATATGCGTAAAAATAAGACCATGTTCAGAATATTCACTTATATATAAAGATTTAAAAAATTTAGAGTATAGTGATAACTAACAAGTTTTAAATAATCTCTTTTCAAAAAGTCAGAATAGCTCGTTGAAAAGTAATTTATTTTAAATTCAGCAAAAAAGTAATCAATCTTTATTATCACTAAAAACACATTATATATCTATATGAAAATTGTATATATTTAGTAAAATATTATTCGGTAACTAAATTTTTTAATTTTTCTAAATCTAGTTCTAAACCTATCGAATTATTACTATTTTTAGCTGATTCATAATAGCATGTTGCATGAAAATATTTACCTTTGTATTCCATAGAACCTTTCCATGCCCATTCACCTAAATCTTCATCATATACTGCTGTTACCGTTTCTTTACAAATTGGACATATGAATGACATATCTTCTGCTGTCTCAGGTACAATAACATATTTTTTGCGTAATAAATCTTCATCAATTTTAATTTTTTTATTAGTTGGAATTGGCAATCTCTCATTATTATTTGAAGTCAAAAGATCGCTATCTTTTGACATTTTAAAATTATTAGTAGATTCTAAGTTCGCTAATGTTATGTTTGATTCATTACTATCATTTGCATCATTAGTATTCATAGCGTTATATGAAATTGAAACAATCTCCTCATCTTTGAATGTTATCCATTGTGAATCATGAAGATACCAATTTCTGGATTGGATATTTTTTTGTGAAATATTAGTTGTACCAGATGAGCTACCTGTTGTCAAATTATTTAGTGTATTTTCTGAACCTTTAATTCTTTTATTTATTCTAAAATGCCAATCTAAATGGTCACATTGTAATCTTCTCTCATCTAATGTATTACCAAATCTTTTACCACATGTATTACATTTTTTAGGCTTTGCACGATATAAAGTGTGAATTAAATTATTATCAATAATTTTATTATCTATATTATCAATCATTTTTTGTGAAAGATGTAATGCAGGTTTGTTTAAGACATCGAAATTTACAGTGGCAAAATATGCTTTACAATCTGAAATTATATTATTTAATAAACCTATTGATGGCAATGAAACTGTTTTAGCATTGCCATTATTATTATTGCTATTACCATTTTGTGAATCTTTATTCAATTGAGAATTTAATGCAATTATTGAATTCTTAGAAGGTTTAAATAACAAACCTTCAGAATCTAATGATTTGTATAAATCATTTAAAAATGATAATTTTTTATTTTTTTCTATTGCAGCATAATTTAAAGATGTATTTGGTATTGATGGAATAGTAGCAGTAGCAGTTGTTGTTGTTGATGATGATGATGCCAGTGTTGAATTACCAAAAAGAGTAGATATGCTATTTGAATTTAAGTCTAATGATTCACCAAACAATGGATTATGATCAATATTTGATGAATTTTGACTTGGTTGTAATTGATTATTATGATTATTAGATAATTGATCTATTGGAAATTGTTGTTGCTGTATTTGTTGCTGTTGTTCCTGTAAGTGTTGTTGAAATTGATCTTGTCTTATACTATCTTGTAAAACTTGTTGATCTTGTGCAAATACTTGCATTAATTGAATTTGAACTTCTTTTAATGCTTTTGAAGTCATTTTTTCTTTTTGTAATTCATTTCTTAATTGTGATAATACAAGTAACTTAATTTTTAATTTTTCATCATTTGGTAAGTTTTTTAATCTTTCATTTGTTAGTTGTGTTAATTTATCAATATCTCTAAATAATAATGGTATAGTTGGTATTGGTAACATTGATTGAAAATTTTTTTTATGTAATGCACTTGCTTTAATTAAAAAATTTTCAATTTTTTCTAATGCAGTTTGATCAAATAATGGTATACCAGTTGATTCATTTGGTAATAACCATGTTTTAAACATATTAATTAATTTTGTTCTTGTTTGATTGTCAACTAATAAATAAGTTTTTTTATATAATTGAAATAAATTTCTACTAAAATATATTGTATAAGGGGATCCTGCATTTTTACAAATTGAATCTAATGTATAAAAAGCGTATAATTTTTGTTTTGGGACACATTTTTCAATTCTTGATTCTAATGAATCAACAAAATATTGTGATAATGAAATATTTTCTTCTGCAATTTTAGTTAAAGTAGTTATAATTGGTCTTGAATTAAAAGTTAATTCTTCCAAGATACTAGAGAAATCATTAACTATGGCTTCTGACTCTGAATCCATTTTCTCTTTCTTTATTTATTTTTTTTATTTCTGTATGATTGTAAACTTATGAAGATGGGTTTGGGTTTGGGTTTGGATGTGGGTGTGGGTGTGGGTATGGGTACTGCTATAAGTATATGTAACTAAATTTACTTAAATATTTGAGTATTAATAATACTGGTAGAAAGTATAATAAAAGAGAATACCGTTATTAAAATAATGTAATCAGATTTATATTATACTGTATTTATCATGTACTGTACATTCAAAATATCAACTATTCTTATAACAATTTGTTCAACTTCTTCTTATATTCATCACAAATTTCAAATATTTTATTTTCATGTTCGAATAGCTTAAAAGACACATCACTACCGACGAACACACACGTTGGCCACGAAAGTGAGTTTTGGTGAGATGCTGGCAGTGTTGGTTGGTTGGTTGGTTGGGGTGTCTTGTGTGTGTAACGATCCATAGTAATGTGTAAAGATGTCAACGAGATGCTGTGGTAGCACTCACTCTTGAAGTGGTGAAGTGAGTGCTAGTTACAATGAGTAATTATAATAATAGTCTAGCAAAAGAAACTCAGACCCAGACACCGCACATGTAAGCATCTTTACAGTGAGTAATGACAACGCGTCGGGCGGTGGTGAAAAACAAAAAAAAGAGTCACAGAATTTACCAAAAAAACACAGAATTTTTTCTTTGCAAAAATTGTTCGCTGCTGGAAGGAAAATGGAAAAGTATTTAAAGGTTTGGGAATTGGTTGAAGAGATCTGAAGTTGATTTGGTAGGGCATTGTATTGCGATTGTATTACGATTGTATTGATAATAAGATAACTATATAAATTGAAGTGAACTCAAGTCACGATATTCCCATATTTGTTATCAATCTCATAAATAATGTCTCATTCTGATAAGAAACAATCCGGTTCTGCTCGTTTATTAGGTTCAGCTTCTGCTGGTATCTTAGAGATTGGTGTTTTCCATCCTGTTGATACAATTTCAAAAAGGTTAATGTCGAATAATACAAAAATTGATTCAGTTAAACATTTAAATGATGTCATTTTCCGTAAACATGCCATTGAACCAATGGGTAAAAAACTTTTAACTTTATTTCCAGGTTTAGGTTATGCTGCTTGTTATAAAGTATTACAAAGAATTTATAAATATGGTGGTCAACCATTTGCAAATGAATATTTAAATAAACATTTTAAAAGTGATTTTGAAAATTTATTTGGTAATAAAAATGGTAAAGCATTAATGTCAGCAACTGCTGGTTCAATGATCGGTATTGGTGAAATAATATTATTACCATTAGATGTTTTAAAAATTAAAAGACAAACAAATCCAGAATCATTTAAAGGTAGAGGTTTTATCAAGATATTAAAAGATGAAGGTTTATTTAATCTTTATAGAGGTTGGGGTTGGACTGCGGCAAGAAATGCTCCTGGATCATTCGCTTTATTTGGTGGTAATGCATTCGCAAAAGAATATATTTTAAAATTAGAAGATTATTCAAAAGCTACTTGGACTCAAAATTTTATTTCATCAATTTTTGGTGCTTCTGCATCATTAATTGTTAGTGCTCCATTAGATGTTATTAAAACAAGAATTCAAAATAAAAATTTCGATAATCCTGAAAGTGGTTTAAAAATTATTAGAAATACAATTAGAAATGAAGGTTTTACTGCATTTTTTAAAGGTTTAGTACCAAAATTATTAACTACTGGTCCAAAATTAGTATTTTCATTCGCTTTAGCTCAATCATTAATACCAAAGTTTGACCAACTTTTATCAAAATAAATGATTTTTTCAGATAACTTTATTTCTCAATTATAGAAATAAAGTAATAATTAATCATATACACACACACACAAAAACATCTACATACATACATATATACATACATATATATGTTGAGATTCTTGTATATATTGTAATTGTAAATAATATATGTTAAATACATAATTCTCTTGTTATTAATAACTTTTTTGTGAAAACCATAGTTATTCAATTTTTTTTTTACATACAAATTTATACATTGCTAATATCGATATTTAAAAACTTTTAGTGACTATATATATTTTCATTACTTTTGAAAACTTAATTCTTTCTTGTTTAAAATGATCTCACACAAATAATGAATAACAACAACGATGTCTGATTATCTATTGACTTATAAATTTATTGAAAGTGATTTAACAACTGCAATTTTAGTAACTAAGCTCAAAAATAGTTCTTTAGTTTATGTCGATTTGGGGAAGAATAAAGCATCGCTATTGAATAAAACTAAGAAATATTTTTCAAAGAATACAAGAGGTGATAATAAAGTTCTTAAAAATTATAGATTACAGAATGAATCAAATTTAAATGACGATGATAAAGTTAAATTAGCTGAAATATGTGATAAATATTCGAAATTACTTAATGATGAGGTTAACGACATCGATATTAAGTATGAATTTATTGTGGGTACAAGTTTTCAGAAAAAAGTCTGGGAAGAATTACTAAAGATAAAATATGGTGAATTCTTAACTTATGGTGATATTGCTAAGAATATTGGCAATCCAAATTCTGTCAGAGCAGTTGGTAAGGCTTGTGGTGAAAATAATCTGGTAATATTAGTTCCCTGTCATAGAGTGTTGGGATCAGATAAAAAACTTACTGGCTTTGCATGTGGGGTAGCAATGAAGAAAAAATTATTATTAAGAGAAAATATTCCATTTAAAGAATAAGTATTACAATGATTATTGAAATTATAGTTTTATTATATTATACAAACAGATGAATACATAAATATATATATGTTTTATATATATATATATTTTTTTTTTCAAAATTTTTAAGAAAACAGATATAATTTTTGAAAAACTTTTAATTAATCAAACAATTGCTGGTGTTGGTAATCTTCTGAAACAAGCAACAAATTTATCACCTTTCTTTCTTTCAACTTTTTTACCTTCTTCAGTAGCATGTCTCATAATTTTGACACATTTATCATTTTCTTCCCATTCTTGATCTAATCTTTCGAATAATGGATGTTCCTCTAAATGTTTAACCATCCATTCATGCAAATCTTTAACATCGGTAATTGTATATACAATACCACCCTCTTTCAGTACGTATGCATATTCACTTAATAAGGTATTTGTAACGATTCTTGCTTTATGTTTTCTTTGTTTAAAATGTGGATCAGGGAAACAAAAAAACATTTTTGATAATTGTCCTTTTTCAAAGAAATTTGGTAAAAATTTCATTGCATTACCTCTGATGACATTAATATTTTGATATTTTTGTTTTTCAACATTATTTGTTCTCAATGCAATAATTCTATCTTCAACATAATTTGTAACTTGAACACGAATTTCCATACCCAAAATTAAATCGTCTGGTAATTGAGGTGATAAATCAATTAATAAACCACCAAAACCACAACCGATATCAGCAATTGTAACCTTTTTGATCATTTTTTTTGTATTTTCATCATAGTACTGTGGATAAAATTTTTTCCAATCCATTTCATTTGGTGAATTTGGGTATTCTAATTGATGATCAGAAAATGGATTTGAATGAGCTCTTTGACGATAGAATCTCTTCTTTGGTAAATCAATTTTATTACCTTCTTGAACAACTGATGATTCCTCAATCCTTACATGTTTCAACTCTTTACGGTTCTCTTCTTTCTTAACACGATAAGCATAACGTTTAGATCCGGTGTCTTTATTATTCATCTCAACTGATTGTAAACTAAACTTGACAAAATTGACTACCTATTTTACCTCAAAATCAACGTATGATCAACGAGAACAACTGTAGATATGTGCATAAACCCAACCACAACCACTTATTATGCCTTCTTTTATATATTAATTGTAGTGATGAGATGAGATGAGTTGGTGAAATTTCATAAAATTTTTCATCAAAACTTTCACGCAGTGTGGGAAATATGCAAGACAGTAATAATAAACCTGTCAATGAATGTACGTATGTTTGTATGTGTGATAGAATAGATTTCTATTTTATAATTATATTATTTATTTACAAGTCGATGATATAAGTAATTGTATATACACTTCTTAAAATTGTAATTGGTTATTCTTTTATTTACTTCATTTTTTTGTCATCTAAATTATTATCACGGTGTGATTGTAACGTCAGATATAATGATTTTGAACCCTTTTCTAATGTATTTACTAAAGCAGCACCACTTAATACATGTAATAGACCTAATAATTGAGCCTGTAATTGATCTTTTGGTGGTAATAATTTAAATTTATCTAATTGTGAAATATCATAAACGTCAGTTTCAATTTTTGCTCCAATTACGAATAATTTATCTTGTGATTTTTCTAATAACTTTAAAATTTTTGAAACTGAAGTTGGGTTTGTCTCATTAAACGATATTGCTGCTGTTGGACCTTTAAATAATGGTAATAATGGATGAGTAAAATTTTTTTCTGTTGATTTAACTGGTTTGCATGGATCATCAAGATGTGATACTTTTAAATAAGCACGAAAGACATGATTTCTTAATATTGATAATTTACCACCATTTAATTTAATTTGTGATCTGAAAAGATCGTCTTCATGTTTTAATAAATTATTATGATGTAAAAATAATACAACTGGATTCTTATCCATTAGGTTTTTATAAGAATCCATCAAGAAAGTTTTTCTTGAATCTAAAGGTTTCAAAGTATTTCTTTCTGTACCACCACTATTTGTACTATCAATAGTAACATAGGATCTAATCAAACTTGGTAAACTTTGAAACAATACTTTTTTACTACCATTTGCACCAATACCAATACCAGAACCAAAGCTTAATTTACCACTCGTCAGCAAAAACATTATGTCTCTCCAAAATAAAAACGTATTTTTTTTTTCACCACGAATATATACCCAAATATTGACTTCCAAAAACTGGTGAACTCTCCTCAATTAACTCTAATGTATATATATACCAATATATCTACGTATTAGAGTTTACAATATCTCTCTTGAGCAACTATCAACTGCTCTATCCTTCATTGCAACAGGCAGTTTATTCCATTTATATTCCATTTTAGTTCACTTCTTAAATGTCCCTTCTAGCAACATCATCATATACGTCACCATAGTTAAAAAATATATATAGAAGATGAATTTGTATTTAAAAGAGGATTAGATGGTCAAATTGGATGGTTAGAATAGTGGTAAAAAGAGGTTAGATATATTGATATCAATCGGCAAAGGACAAATTTGGAGTGATATAGATGGTAGACTCTGAGGTTTCTGGAAAAAATGGTGAGAATAGAGGCCATTCTCATACTAATTCAAATGGTACAAGTAGATATGATGCACCACATTTAAGTGAATTTTATTCGATTGTAAATAATACTAGTCCAAGTCCAAGAAAATTCAAGAATATCAATAATGAAAGTATTGATAATGATCATTTAATTGTAAATAATAATTTTATTAATCGTAGAACATCAAGTATAAAATCAAATACAAGTACAATAAGTGATTTAAGAACATTAATTACAAAAAGAGATATGGATAATACAGCAGGTACAATAAAAGAATTAGTGAAAAATTCAAATAATTACTCAAAATCTTTAATTGACGTTTCAAAACAATCAAGTTCAATGGCATCTTCTTTAGAATCATTAGCAAAGTTAAAAGGTTGCAATGATTCAACTGCTGAAAAATTATTAAATGCAAGTGGTTTATTTCATTTATTAGCAAATCATGAACAAATAATGTCACAAATTTTAAATAGTTTATTAAATGATAATTTAGAAGATGAATTAAATTCATTTGTGCTAAAATCAAAAATTTTAGAAAATGAATTTAAAAAAAATTGTAAAGAAGAAAGTTTGAAATTAAAATTACAAGAAAAACATAACATTGAACTTTCTAAGAGAAAAGTTAGAAATATTTTATCATATAGAGAAAGTTTATCAAATTTACAAATTCAATTAGATAACTTAGAAACATTAAGGCATGATTATTTTCAAGATTCGTATATGCTTGTTGAATCTACTTGTGAAAAAATTTTAAATAATGTTGCATCAACGTCAAGAGCACAAGTTGAAATTTCTGAAAATATTGCAAGAAAAGGTTGGTCTGGTGGTGGTTTAGATGATTTATTATTAAATGCTAATGATCCATTTACAAATGAATCCGAAATTGAACAAGAATTGGAAACGGAGATTGAAGTAACAGATAATGGCAATAATGACACATCTGATATCAATGAAACTTCATCTATTGAAATTTCAAAGAAGAATAACGTTGTCCCAAATAATGCAATTATTTCATCAACAGATAACACTAATTTTATAGATCCAAATAATAATACAAGTGGCCACAACAACAACAATGACAACAACAATGATGACAAAAATAATAATATTCACAATGCCCTTAATTATCAAGAGGAACTACGAGAGGAACAAAATATTACTAATACCAATAATGAGAATGCAGAATCTGACAGTGACGATAACAGTGATTCAATTAACGATAATTCATTTTCATTACCATTATCTATGAATTCTCGAAAAAACAAGCTTACTGGTGCAACAATCAATAACCATGAGATACGGACAGAAAATTCAGTACTACATGATCTTGATACCTTCAACATAAATGATCAGGATTCAGATGACACGAATGACGTTCAAGATCAATAACGAGCATTCATAATTAAATCATCAATAGCAAATTTTAAAGACAATCTCCCACTGCCTCCCGAAATAAATTAATACACACATATATCTAAGGCTTATTTACCAATACACACCTTCATTCTACTGATTTAAAAGGACAATTACATACTAACCCAAAATATATATACCTATATTTCTCTTAAAAAGTTGATGTAGAAATTAACATAGTCTTATAAACCGGATTTACCCTGCCGCCTTTGCCAAACCCCACTTCTTGAAATTGAAAGCTTTGAAGCATAAAAAGTGCCAATTAAATAATTAAAGAAAGCATTTGAATAGTGTAATGAGATAATGTTTTTGTTGTTTTAGGTGTTGTAATTATAGCAATTTGAACTAGTATTAAGGCAGTTCTATAGAAATTTAATTGAAGTATCTAATTATCTATTTTTTTGAAAGGGAAAGTATACTGTTTCAAAAGATTTTTTGCTCTGAAGGTGCTGAAAAGAAAGAAAAAAAGCAATTGTAACAATAATTTAATATGTATACTGGTCAACAACAATATACTACTGATCCAAGATATAATAATTATATAAATGCGTACCCATTACCGAATAATAATATTGTAAACAGTAATAATAATAATATGCATAACAATGGTAATATTAATTCCAATCCACAGAATCAACAAAATGGACAAAATGTAAGAGTACCATATCCTGTTAATGATACTCAAGATAATATTAATCAAAAGCCATATTTTACTTCAAATATAAATACCCCAAAAGCATCTCCTATAAATTCGAAATTTAATGAGGTAAATAGTGACAATCAAAAATATGAAAGTCCATTTCAATTTTCTAATCGGAATAATAACCACAGTTCACATTCATTACCACATCAACAACAACAACAACAGCAACAGCAAGGGCAACAAGTCCATAACTCGAATTTTATTAATTATAACAACAACAGTCCATTACAACATTTGAACTCTTCAGTAACATCATTTTCATCCTCAAATAATAGAATAACAAAAGCCATGGATTATATAACAAGATCAACATCTTCAAATTTAGATAGCCAACCATCCCCTTTGCATAATAATACAATTGTTAGAGAAGTAATACCCAATAATGAAAAAATTGTTAATGGAAATTTTAACGATGACATTGATAATAAAGAAAGGAGTAGCTCTTTCCAAAATAGAAATTTGTCGACATACTCTGATGATGCAATTAAGTTTTATGAAGTTTTTAAAGAAACGGTTAAAGATGCAACAACTTTTACGAATGAAATACAGTTAAAATGGTGTGAAACGCTGTTTGAATATTCTGTTAAAGATGATTTTATTTCAGAATATAATATTAATGCAGAAAAAATGAAAAGATCATTAACACCTGAGGAAATAATTAAAAACCAAAATGTTTTAATTGATCATTCTTTCAAAGTTCTAAGTAAACTAATTACAAAAAAGTACCCTGAAGCAATTTACTTAATGGGTACACTATATTCGCATCAACCATATTTAAAAGTTAAGAATAGATCCTTCATTAAGAGAGATGATAAAAAAGCATTTGAATTATATCAAATTGCTGCAAAATTCAATCATTCCGATAGTTGTTATAGAGTTGGTATAAGTTATGAATATGGTAGAGGTATATCAATCAATCCTGAACTTGGAATAACAAAGGAATATATGATAAAAAAAGCAATTGAATATTATGAAAAAGGTGCAGTAATTTGTCATAACAAATTATGTATGTATAAATTAGGAATAGGATATTTTTATGGATTCAATAATAATGTAAATGAAAAAGGATTAAAAATAATTGTACCAAATATCAGGTTAGCAATAAATTGGTTTGAAAAATCGTCAAATTCACAATCGATTTATGAATTGGCGAAAATTTATGAATTTGATAATTTGAACGATAATTTACAAAAATTATTAATTTCAAACAATATCTATAAAGATATTAATAAATCATTAAAATATTATGAAAAAAGTGCAAAAGAATTTAATTATTCATTATCACAATGGAAATTAGGTCACTGTTATGAAACTGGTGATTTAAATTTACCAATCGACGGTAAGAAATCAATTGCATGGTATATGAAATCAATCAATAATAATAACAATGCAATGTCAATGTTAGCGATTGCTGGTTGGTATTTAACAGGTTGTTTAAATGTGTTACAAAAAAATGAAATTGACTCATTTAATTGGGTTTTAAAAAGTTGTAAATTTAGTGAAGGTAAATTTAGTAAAGCTGAATTTATCTTAGGTTATTATTATGAAAATGGTATTGGTTGTAAAATTGACTTAATTAAAGCAAAAGAAAGATATCAAATTGCATCAAATTTAGGATATTTGAAAGCAAAAGAACGGTTGGAACAATTAAGTAAGAATATTTATTAAAATAAATAAAAAAAAAAAATATATATATAGAAATTTTATGTATATTTTATTATTATATAAAATATGTATAATAAATATTTCTATTTATGTATAGATAAAGAAAAAAATAAAAAAGTTAAGAAAACATAATTGATCTATATTTTATTTAAAAAATTTATAGTTTTTCTGGAATTGGAATTTCTTTAATTGATTCGTTAACAATTGGTTCATTTGTTGGAGCTGATGGGAAAGTACCAGTTGAAGTAGCGGTAGAGGTAGAAGTTGATTCCTTAGCTTCTGATTCATTTTTTTTAGCTTCAAAATTTAATTTTGATTTAACAAAACTAGTTACTGGATGACATTTTTTATCAATTTTTTCTAAAATTGGTTTTGATTTTTCACAAATTAAATTATTTAAATTTTCAATTAATGAATCAATTTGAATTTTATAAGTTTTGTAAAAAATTGGTAATGTAAAAATTGAAATATCAATAATTAATAATAAATTTGATAATGAAATCAAACTAAAAATTTTATTCAAAATGTAAAAAATTAAAAATGCTTTAAAAGTATTTTTTGGTGAATTTGCGAATACTAATTTTCTCATTGCTGCTTGTTTAATTGGTAATTGTTTTAAAAATTCATCAACATATGGTTTAATAAAACCAACAGTATTTGGACATTGTTTAATACCGTATTTTGTAACTAAACCGTTATTTTTACCAAAAAGGATTGTTGTGACAAATTCAATTGAACCAGTAATGAAGAAAACAGAATATAAAAGTCTTGTTAAAAATGTTAATAAATTAATATTTTTAAAAAATATTAAAAATAACAATGAACCACCAAAAATTTTACCTGTTTCAATTGGATTTTCCCAAATTAATAACTTACAATCGTCAATACAATTGCAAGAAGAAGAATCTTTCTTGGTTTCTTTGCCAATAACACCAGACATATTTAATTTACTGTAATTGATCACTATTATAAAAGAAATTTACACTACAAAAAAATCAATTACAAACGATAGAAATTAATTCAATTGTAAAAGAAAGAACATTCATAATCGTTTCCTCAATTCCCAATCCCTCTTTCCTTATATATAAATTGATTTCCATAAAAAAAGCTTCCACAAAAAAATTTATCGCGATAACAAAAAAATTGAGATGGCTTGTGAAATTTTTCAGTGAGAGAGCAGTGAATTGTTAAAAGAATGATTTGGATGAATGAGGATAACAATGAGTGCCTGTGTGGTAGTGGGATGTAGTGGGAAGTACTATGGTCGTATGTTGTTTAGTTTCCCCTTTGAAATGATCTCAATAGAGTGATTAGTTGTGGAATTGGAGACGATTTAACTGACTATTTGGATATTGGAATGTGAATTTATAGTTGCGTATATATTGATTGATTGATTGATTTTGTTTGTTTATAGGTAATTGCTACTCTTGATGGTGCTCTATATTTCTATATTGCTATTTGAGTTGTAATCGTGGTAAAAATAAATAGTTTTATGCATTTTGATTGTGCTTATAAAATGGTGATTTCTATACATTTATACATATATACACATACCTCATACACATATGCACATATCTTCATACTCTATACTCAATACTCACTCTATTTTTCTCACTTCATTTTATAACAAATCTTTGTATTTTAAGTAATTTGGCGTTGATAGCGTTTCTTTGGCAATTTCAATATCAATATTAATATCTTTTATTAATTGCTCTTTCGTTGTGTAATTAAGTTCTGGTCTTATATATCCCAAAATATTAAATTTGATTAAAGATCCATAAAATTTTTTTTCAAACTCATGCAAAATATGCAATTCAACAGTTTTGTTTAATTTTTTTGTTGAACCTTCTTCATCTTTTTCATTGAAAAATGGATTTGTACCAATTGACAAAACAACTGGTAAAACATCAAAATCGTTATTTTCAGTACTTAGTTCACTACCATAATTGTAAATTACTTCACTACCATCAATTCTATATTGATTGTAATTGAATTCTGTTGTCGTTAAATTATTCTCTTTCAATTGGCAATACCCAAAATATACACCTAATGACAACTCATCATTAATTATACTTGGTAAATTTCTAATATCAATGTTAGCTGTTGGGATACCCAATTCATTCGATCCTCTACCAAAACCATTAATAATTTCATTGAATCCAATATTTATTGGAAATGGCGATGTAACATTACTTGGAATCAACACATCAACGTCTCTCATTTTTAACCTTTTTTTAACTCAAATTATCCCAAACAAAAACAGAAAAATACAATGACTTCACTCAAAATATCAGTTAAACAACAATTACCACCAATTGTAATACACATTACATTTATCATTTATTTTAACTTCTTTCTTTATATATTGCAATCTCTAAATCACTTTTTTTCAAAATTCGTTTGTTAATTTTTACTGTGCGTATTTTACTACCTTATTACTATTACTAATTGCTTATAAATGAATGAAAAATTTGATGTAATTCTATATTTTATATATATAGTTAGATAGTTTGTTAAAAAACTAAATATCTGTATCTATGCTCGGTGGTATTTATTTTATGGATCCATTTCTGGGAATGATTTGATTGTGTTATTATTGTAATAATCTTCAAACAATATCGATAATCTTGCTGCACCGATGAATTTTTTATCATTGATACTGTTAATTAATTGATTACCAATGAGATTTAATAATTTCTTACCTTGATTTTTATATTGAATTAGAAATTCATTTGCTGTCGAATCCCACCATGCACTTATTATCACAAAATGTGTATTTATTAGTATATTTTTATCCATATTACAGAATCTTGCTAACAATTTCCATGATTCGCTTATTGGTAATGGATGAATAGAATTATTGTCGAAATTACTAGGAATTGGTAATCTTGTAATCACAGAATATAATGTCATCATACCACTCATTCTTTCATCATATGTAATATCATCTTCCCATTTACTACCTTCCTTACGTTTCCAACCCATTCTCATTCTTCCTTCTTCAGTATCAATTGAACATGAATAACCTATGACATATGGACATTTTTTAACAAATCTTGCAATTAATAAGTCTTTTAACTCTTTATATTGAAGCATTAACATTAAACTTAATTTACCTAATGGCAATGATGATTCAGGTTTAACTCTTACTTCTGTTTCACATTGTGAAACGATTGCTTTTGCAATAAAATTTAAAATCCATAAATATGATAATTGATCTACTTTTGTTTCTTCAACTAAATTTACTAATTCATTGAAAACTTTATTTAATTGTGTTTCACTGTTTGTTAATTGACCAAATTTTGGATTAATTTTTCTTTTGTGTTTTGATAAAGTTGCCTTTATCGATTTATCACCATTTTTAATTGGCTCAACAATTTCAAGTTTAATTTCTTTAATTTTATCTTTATAACTTGAGAATAATTTCTCAATTTCATTAAAATTTGTAACTTCTTTACCACGGTTTTTTTCCTGTTTCTGTTTCAATAATTCTTCTTCATTTTCTTTTAATTTTATTCTTTCTTCTTCCTCCTTTTCTTTCAATTCTTGTAGCTTTTTCAATTCTTTTTCTCTTAATTTCTTCTCTTCCTCTTCTTTGGAAATTCTTTCTTTCTCTTTACGTAATCTTTCCTCTTCTTCTCTCTTTCTTCTAGCCTCCTCCTCTAATTTTCGTTTACGTTCTTCTTCCTCTTTAATTTTTCTATCCTTAACTAATTGTACTTGTTCTTGATTTCTAGCAATTAACTTTTCTAATCTTAATGAAAATGATTCTTGAATAGATGCAACTTCTTTTTTTATAAATTCATTATTATCATTTTCATCTTCAGGTTTTTTATTATTATTTACATTAACAGCTTTACTTATATGTACATTCTTTGAGATCGTCGGTACTACCGATATTGAAGATTCGTTCATTTTAAATTTTGGTAATTTTGATTGTAAATTTAAACTATTTATCATTTTCACAAGTTCTGGACTTAATGTTTCATTATTTTGTTTAATTGGAAATGATAAATCTGTATTCAATACATTACCATCTACATCATCGGGAAAATGTTTCTTGGGGAGTTTTAAATGCGGTATATCTTCATCCTCCTCACTCTCATTAATATAAGTGTAATCCAATTGAGGTGAAGACAATGGTGAGTCTTGTTCTACTTGACAACTACTTCTATCGTCATCATTTCCCTCATCACTTAAATTAAACACTTCGTCAAAAACAAACCTCATCTCTTCAAAAATTGCTCAAAAACGTTCGCTATTTCTTTCTCAATATATATAAATACCTTTCCCAGAACACATTGACTCACTTAATGAACCGACTAAATGCTAATTAACTTCCTAAACTCACAATTTACCATCATTTCTTCTATAAATCATTTCATTAAAACTGCTTTCTTCATTTTTTTCATAATTTGTATATATTTCTCCAGTCGTTATATACGGAATACCTGTTTAGTTACCAAATTCTATCCTATTTAAAAAATATTTTGAAATATTTAACAATTTTAAGCAGTTTAATGAATGATAAATATGTACAGAACGGCTTAAACAACACACCAGACCACTAGATAGCATATTAGCATATATACCGTGTGGGAATAATTGAATTAAAGTAATTTTGTTTGCTTTGCCTTATTTGAACGGGCTAATTTATTCGAATTTTTAGAACCGTTGTCTTTTTGTTTCAGAATTCCCTTATGCAATTTTTCAATTCTACTTGTTGTAGATACTTCTCTCACTCTAGTAGAATTAGCAAATCTGCTTGCTCATTAGTGAAACCTGTTCATCATTTAGTTAAGATTGATAAGTCAAAATTATCTGTAAGATTCCCAGAATTAAAATTTGATAAAAATGATATCAGATCTCCTTCATTTAAACCTGTTGCTACTCATCAAGATAGGGGTAATGAGCATTATTTAAATACTTTACAAAGCGATTTATTATTAATCAATTATTCACATGGTTCTAGAATTGAAGAAGGTTTAAAAAGAAGAGATTGGGATGGTAGTTCTCCTTATCACATTAATAGAAGAACTAAAAATCCAAGAGGTTCAAAAACTCAATTACCTAATATTCATCCAATTACTTGGAAGAATATTCCAAATATTGAGAGCATAACATTGAATTGTTACGTAAGTGAAGCAAAAGAAAATCCATTATTAGCAATCTCTGCAACGTTACAACTACAACAAATCACTGGTATAAAACCTAAACCAGTTTATTCCAAATCTGATGTTCCAACTTGGAAAATTAGAAAAGGTAATCACATGGGTGCGAAAGTTACTTTAAAAGGTCGTCCAATGTCACAATTTCTATCAACTTTAACAGAAATTGTTATGCCAAGAATAAGAGAATACAAAGGTATCAGCGACTCATCAGGGAGCAGATTCGGTAGTATTTCATTTGGTTTAACACCAAACGATGTCAGATTTTTTCCTGAAATTGACGCAAACCAAGATTTATGGCCAGTAACTTTTGGTATGCATATAAATATTAATACAACTGCTCAAACTGATTCACAGGCTAAAACATTAATAAGCGGATTCCAAGTACCATTCCATATTAACTCAAAAGTATTGAATTAGTAGATGTCTATATCTATAAAACATTGATGATCTGGAAGTTATCATCTCTGTCCCCCATGTAAATATATAATAATACTCGTATCACATTTTAACATCTTGAAAAGAAAATATAATTAGTGTTCTTTCCCCCTTTCATTTATGCTATTTATATATCTACACATTTATTTAAGTTATGAGATATAGATCAGTTACATTATTCAGAATCTGTATCAGGATTAGCAACATGTAAACCTTGTTTTGATTCATGTTCGTTATGTGAATTATCATCACTGTCATCAAGCTGCCTTTCGTCATCACCAATAATATTTTCGTTATCAATGGCATCTTGATATGCTTCTATTGATATGTTGGAAGGTAATTTTTGCAAATATGCATATGAATTATCCAATGTACCACTTCTTAACCTTCTTTGCGCTTTTGTAAAATAACTAACGGTTGTATTACTTCTGGTTGGTCTCGAGTTAGAGGCAATATCTTCCTTAGATTCTCTTAAAGGTGCAAATGCATCATCACTATTATAAGCGTCATCACCGGGAATATCATTTAAATAACTTTCTGTATCACTTCCATTTTCTTTATCTTTGGTATCATCAGTCTTCTTATTTATCAATTTATGAAATTCCTTTGTGTGATCAACGATCTTATTTTTACTATTCGGATTTAAATTATCATCTTCTCCTTCCTCCTCATTAGTAGCTTCTAATGAAAGCAATTTTGGTTTAACTCTACCATGCTTAATACCAATTTGTTTCGAGCTAGTTCTAATTGTTACCTTCATGTTTTTCGTCTTTATTAAGTTATTTTTTTGTTTCAAACTAATTGGAAGATTTGGAGGAGTTTGTAGAAAATTTGAAGAAGTATAGTACTTTAATCTTAATTCCTCCACATAACTTGATACCAAACTAACATTGGTTTCTCTCTTTGGTGATGCTGTCTTCATTATACTGTACTCACTAGCACTAGTTACACTCTTTCTGGGGGATGAATTGAAAGAGTCAGAAGATTGATGAGAATCTTCCGGTATTTGATAAGTTGGAGAGAAAGGAATAGAATCACTACCAAGAGGGTTCATCGTGCTACTTATGTTACTGTTGACTGAACTACTAACATTCCCTGGATTAGAGATAGATGTATCTGCTTCTGATGTATTAGTTGTGTTTTGTTCTAAATGTGTATTGAGTAATGAACTAGCTAGACTTGCATCATTTCTATCATAATTATCTGTAGAAAAAGTTCTTGCTTCATCACTGCTTTCTAAAAAAAAATTTGGGGGATCTTCATTAACAACTCTAAAGGTTCGATGTTCAGTAGAAGGTAGAATATTATCACTATTTAGGCGAGTGTTCAAAAAATATAGCTCATCATCTGTCATCTTTTCATGCGCATCTGGATCAAACACCTTGCCCTCAAAAGGTTCATCATATAGCTCTTCAAACTTATCATTTTCATAAGCACTGCCTTCAAAATCATTTTTATTGGTATTAGTATAACTATCGCTTTCTTTATTATCCATTCTTATATAATTTAAATTTGATGTTACTTGAGTAGATCCACTATCCTCAATCATCTGTATTTGTTGAATACTACTGACCGATTTCGATTCTTCATTTTTTGTGAATGAAAGTCCATCATCTTCATCATCGTCATCATCATCATAATGAATGTCCTCATTAGTATAATTACTTCTATCATCTCCTTCTTTATTTGAGGATCCAAAGTTATCGTTGTTCAAATTTTTTGAATCTTTATAAGAGCTTGCATCAATATTTTCATCATGTTTCGTTACTAATGGACTAGTAACTGTTTTTGAATTAATTGAACTGTCTATCGACATAGAAGAATCATTGAATTTTAATTCATCAACTGGAGAAATAACTTGATCCCCTTCACGAACCCCAACCATTGAAGGTGATGGACTTTTACTACTTTGTCTATGTTCTATTATATACAAATCGATGTCATCAACTAATTTTTCTGCTTCTGATCGTTGTCGTCTATGTGTAATAATATTTTCAACTGTATTATTTACATTAGTATCTTCTGCTATTTTATTTGTTACATTCATTATTTCCCCGACTTTATTACTTTCATTTTGAATAGAAATTTTATTATCTTGTTTATGACTAGCTTCGTATTTAGATTTTATTCGATTTATATCTAATTTAGGTGGGGGAGGTCGTTTTGATCTCGAATTATTTTTTAAAGCATTGCCATCTTCTTTCTGTACTTCTTGATTCTGGGATATAACTTTAGCGGGTGATGAACTATTATTATAATTTATGATGACACCCTCCTTCAATAACGCTTGCCTATCATTCGTTTCTTTCATTCCATTATTCAAAGGTTGCTTATTTAATGGACCAACACTCTCTGCACTTATTGATCTCGATTTCTGAGTCTGGCTTGAAGTATTACTGCTTAATGGTTTACTCTTTGAGGCTATAACTGGTTGTTGTTCGTTACTTGAATCAGTAGTACCACCAAAGAAAAAGAATGATTTCCTTTTTGATTTAGTTGAGTTATTACTCCCAAACATACTTCTTACTATTAAATAAAGGCAGGTGTTTAACAATAAGTTTCCTATTATTCTGTTTAAATATACTGATAATTGTGTTAAATATGTAAAAGTAAAGTACCTATTTTTATGCCAAATTTCAATTGATGATATGGGGACCCGATGACATGAAAATATTGTGTATGGTAATAAATGGTAATAATATTTAAAGACAATTGAAGAGTAGTAGAATAGTCTGTGTATGAATAAATATAAACGGAATATACTTATTTACATTATACGTTTTATTACATACGGAATTTACCGTTAATTATATCAGATATCATACCTAGTGCTAACAAAACGTGTTCACCAACCCCACCTATACTCACAATTCTGACTGTACTTGGATGAGGAACTTGTGTTATGGTTGTGTATTTTGATACGTCCAATGCATTGAACCAAGGTTGTGATTCATGAAGATTATTTAGATTTAATACAACTATATTACAATTTGTTTTTGCTCTTAAGTCATTTAAATTTTGATAGATTTGGTCAATGTAATTCTGTTTCGGACATTTAATATACAACTTTATAATCTGATATGGCGACTTTTCTTTAACATCAGCAATACTTGCTTGAACTGTTCCTTTACAATGCTCTTTAATTTCCTCTTGTGTCATGAAGTTTGACCTCTTTTCTTGAATATTTGGATTTATTACACGTTGATTAACGGTGCCTTGTTTATGTCCAATTTGAGCAGTTCGTGAAGCACCTGCTTCTGCTTTTCTAGGAAAAACTTCATTATTTGAATTTAATTTTGATTGTACTTCTTTATTATTCACTACAGTTTGTTCTGGAATAGCAATATTTGAATCTTCATCATTCCCATTATACACTTGCATATCGTCAATGAATTTTTTCATTAAAATTTGAGATTGTTTTATCAATGGAGTATTTATACTGTTTACATCATTAATATCAAATAAATATTCTTTCTTCAATCCTAACTCATGCAAACCTATTCTAGTTTTGATAGAATGCTTCGTTATATCATTCTTGAACTCTTTTCTTAAGTTCTTTTTATTTCCAAATTTTATGTTTGAAAAAAATGCTGCAATGCTTTGGAGAAATGATGTTATATCTTTGCTACTTTTTATATAATATTCACTAAAGTGTTCCAATGAATTAATGCTCGATTTCAAAATTATATTATTTATATTTTTCCTTAATTTACTCTTATTATTATCTATTTTCTCTTTTATAATAGAATCATTAGTTAAGTAAAAAGATCCATCAATGCTTATATCTTTTGGGATATCAAAATAGTCCTTGTTCAATGGTGATGTCCATTTCTTTGTTCTAAAAACAAATAGAACTAAAAGTACTAAACAACAGTCTAAGATACTGAAATCAGTCAATACAACGTATGTAATTGTAGTGTGTGAATTAATATTGAAAATTTGTAATTTTGAAGAGTCTATATATTCATGTAATGCAAAGACACAATTTTTAATATCTTCAAATTTATATGAAGACATAAACGTCAAATAGATACTACTGTTGGATATTTTTGTCAAATAGTTATCATGAAGCTTTCTAACTGTCTCCAGACTCTTCCATATATCCTTAGAATTATCAAAATCTTTAGACTTTGGTAATTTTTTTTGTTTCTTGAATTTTGAGGCTTCTATATTAGCATTATCATTGAATCTTGACCTTTTTGTAACCACCATATTTACCAATAATTTTAGATAATGATATGGGTATCTCTGTCACTGTGACTTGCGTGTTTTTAGCTCTTGTTAAATCTTCTATTTTAATTTTTAAATGTACTAAATATCAATGCAAGTTTATTCACTCGCTCTTTTTTTCATTATATGTAAATTTCAATAAAATAATAAGATAAAGCAATAGAAGATTAACTTGGTAAATGATGAGTTAAAGGATTTATTATTTAATATACAAATTACAGAAATATTTAATTATATGACTATTGAATTGAAAAAAAGATAAGAATGCCTAAATTTTGAAGAGTTTAAAGTTTTTTTTATCTTTTTAATGGAGTTAGAAAGTAAAATCGTAACCAATGAATAGTTGTCTATAAAGCTTCAACTTCATTGAAAACTTCGTTGAAAGATTCCTTATATTCTTCTTCTTTACCTTTACTGTCTTTCTTT
>JAJMAX010000111.1:0-33536 GCA_030565105.1 Vanderwaltozyma verrucispora
AAATTCAAACCGCTGTTAGATTAATCTTACCAGGTGAATTAGCTAAACATGCTGTCTCTGAAGGTACTAGAGCTGTTACCAAATACTCTTCTTCTACTCAAGCTTAAATGAGTTTATCGAATTCTAAAAGAAGAATAACAATCAAAAATCAATAAAGAAAAAAAATATAGAATAATCAAGAAAGAAATAGAAACCAAAAAAACATTTTAAAAATCTTAAGAAGTTTTTTTTTTTTCTTTTATTCGAATTTGTATAATAGAATTTAATAAAAATATTATCTAATATTTATATTTAAATATATATATATATATATATTAATAAAATCAAATGGAATAAGGTTAATTTAAAATGCATTAGTTTTTAATGTAAATATTTTTCGTAATTAATACTTTAAAAACAGTCAGAATTGTATAAACATTACAAATTTTTAAGTTCTCTGTTAAACTATCAACAATTCGAGGATTTATCAAAGTTTTATCTTTTTTTTGTTATTATTACATTTAGTAGATATTTAATTATATAAATGTATGAAGTTGTTCTTAAAAGGTAAAAAGTTCGAACAAAATATAAATAATATACATATTTTTTACAAAATTTTAAATAAATAATTAAAAAAATATGTGAGAATTAAATAATGGTCTAACTAAAAGCATCAGAAATGGTGAATCTATCAATAAGATTAAAAGATGAACAAATAGTATAAGTACGACAACTTCAACACGACTTTTCAGATACAGAAAAAGATCTGAAGCACATTTATGAAGCAGGTAGTAAAACAGGCAGTAAAACAGGCTTGACTCAATCGTAAACTTCTATTTTATATATATATATATCATTTATTTAGTAAAATAGACAAATGTGGATTGCTCACGATCGTGACGTTTCCCCTTTGCTTATTAATTTTAACATATTTTTAATTATTAAAAATTAATATTGACCCTTTTAGTTTTTACATTTATACATACTCTCTACCGTCATGTAACCAAATTCTTGCTAAAGATAAAAATAGACATTCTTACTTATACATCACATCTTTAGCAACCTGATACTATCTATTATATGATACTCTATGTTTTAAATTTGGTGAATTTATGTTATCAGTTTCTGAAAAAGAAATTATTCTTTAATTAACTTATTTGATACATTACAAAGAGGGCAAAAAATTAATTAATACCTGTCACATAATACAAATACTTAGAACACTTCAGGCCTTCTAATAATTTAGATAAACCAATTCAACAGTTCTATTCAAAATGTTAGAATCGAACATGGTATTTTTTTCACGACAAAATTTGAGATTCAGAATATTGTTTCCAAGACCCAAGAAAGACATATACCTGAACTCATGAAACTCATAGGAGCAAGCAATACTCTCTTTGTAAATTAAATGTTAACTTTTGTTTAAAAAAATTGCAAACAATACAAGTAGCAATAGAAATATTAATCTCCAGGCAATCTCTCAATATGAGAGCAATAAATGGTTTGAATAAGATTGATTCTTTATAGGTACTAAACTTTAGGTACTCAGGTGATCAATCAAATTACCATATTTTACCATTTGGATATTTTGAAGAATATTGGATGTGAATTTAATGGCAACGTATCTGTTTAAAAATAATAGTTTCCAAAATATTTGTCACAAGTTCCTTTATCATGGATGCAGTTTCAAAGTATCAAGGAATCATTCATTGAATAAAACCAATTAAGCAGGTCAATAAGAGGATATTAAGATATTATTTACTATATACCGGCTATACACAGTGTCTTCTCAATTGTAACAAAAAAAAATAGTAATATAATCAGTAAAATATCAGATTTTCACTTCAGATGCTGACGTCTTCTAGTTCATTAGAAATAACTAATACTCATTTTCTTAATTTTTCTTATTTATAAACATAATTTAGCTATATTTTCTTATGAATAATGAAAGTGACGTTATGATCTAATAGCTACCCAATATGAAGTTTCATAGACGTACTCGAATAATAGCACCACCACACTATTCTAACCTGCTCCTTATCTGATCCTAGAAATCTTGATGAGAAGACAACAGGAAGAAGTTTATATAGTTTTAATATTGCAACTACTCTTCCAGATGTCAGAGCTCATCTCTTCTTTGCTGGCATGATAATATATCTGACCAATGAGAATCAATTGTCTTAGTAAAAGACTAAAGCATTCATTAGTAATAAAACAGCTTCTGATTGGTCAATGAAAAATAGCACTACCGCAGTGCCCGTCATTTATAAAGACGCAAAGCTTGTTTATGAGAAACTACATCCTCGAGGGTCGAGAGGGCCATATAGCCATAACAATACGGTCTGCCCAAACCGCTTTCCTTATGATTTATTCACATCTATTCATTGCTTTCGACTGTATGTCCTTATTAATTGCATAGTGTAAAACAGCAAGTTTACCCGGCCTCATCACTCTTCTTATGAAATAAGTTTCAATTTTTTTCAAAAAGGAAGAAATTAACGAAAATTGATGATTGCAATACCGTTAAAATTTATTATATAAAAATAATAGCTCAAGAAGGTTTTTAAATGCAGACCACAGAGATATTTGTTTCAATTTCAGTTTTCAATTGTGATTAGAATTCATATTTAATTTAATTTAAGTATTGAATTATATATATATATTGAACTTTCCTAGCTTATTGAAAAAAATTGCTTTATTTTTGGTTTCCAAAATAAAAAAAAAAGAGATTAAAAAAATTTATATATATCTGCAACGTGTTTTGAGATAAATTTATATGTTATTAGGAATATAAGCTAGAAAAACATAATATTAATAGTGAGAAATATGTCTGTTGTAGCTCTAAAAAATGCTGTTGTCAGTTTAGTCTCTAAGAATATTAATAAATCAAATAATGATGATAATTCAGAACAACCATTAATTAATGATTCTGGTAATCAATATGGTGGTACTTCCTCACCAGATTTAGAATCAGGAGTTTTAACAAACGGTAATAATAGTAAATTTAATGATAATACTTCAAATGGTGATAATAGTAATGATGATTACGATAGATTATTACACAATCATCATCATGAAAATTCAAACTCTTTAATAGATAGAATATTTGGTAAAATAGATCCAAGAGTAATAAGTGATTTAATCATTGGTTTAAGTGATGGTTTAACTGTTCCATTCGCTTTAACAGCAGGTTTATCCTCATTAGGTGATTCAAAATTAGTTATTACTGGTGGTTTCGCTGAATTAATTTCTGGTACAATTTCAATGGGTTTAGGTGGTTATTTAGGAGCAAAATCCGAGTCTGATTATTTTATCGCTGAGGTTAAAAATCAAAAGAAATTCTTTTATAATGATCCAATGTTAGTTAATCATCAAGTTGAAGATATTTTATTAAATATTAATCAAGATTTTTCTGATCAAACAATTTTATCATTTATTAAAGATTTACAAAAAAATCCGGAATTGATGATTGATTTTATTATAAGATTTGGAAAAGGTTTAGAAGAACCAGATCCAAATAGACAACTAGTTAGTGCTTTAACTATTGGTGGTGGTTATTTTGCAGGTGGTTTAGTTCCGTTAATACCATATTTTTTTGTCAGTGAAGTTGGTGTTGGTTTAATTTATTCAATTATTGTTATGGCAATTACTTTGTTTTGCTTCGGTTATATTAAAATTCAATTATCAATGGGTGATGAATGTTCCTTAAATAAAAGAGTTTTTGAAGGTGTACAAATGATGGCTGTCGGTGGTGTAGCTGCTGCTTCAGCTTGGTATTTCGTAAAAATATTAGGTTAAATCTATTAATTCAAATAGATTTTTCATTTTATTTTTTATTCCAAATAATTTTTTTCTTCTTTTGGTAAAATATCATACCATATTTTTGCATTCTGTACTGGAAGTACATACATATTCATATAAACACATTCTATATACATTTTTTAATTGATTATATTTTAATATATAACAATACATGTAAATATATTTTTCTTCCTCTTTTTAATAAAGTTTATTATTTCATTAATGCTGACATTTTTATTTTATTCTTGATTTTTATTTAAATATGACTATTAATATAAATATATTGATTATTTATTTTCTAAAATGGCACTTAAAGTATCTTTATCAAACATACTTGATCCATCTTTTAGTACATTTGCTAATAAACTTAATGATTTTGTACTAAAATCTGGAGCTTCCCTCAGTTTATTAACATCATCACCATAGTTTTTGAAAATTAAACTTAAATATTCATTTTTCAAATCATTTTGTTTTGAGTTATCTTTTTCTTTGTCTATTAAATTGATTTCTGAATCTTGAATATTTTTGATATTTGAGGTTATTTCAGAAACATTTTCTGATGTCATTTCGACATCGGATAATTCCGGTTCTGATAATTCAGCATCAGCAAACTTATTTATTTTAGAGTTAATGTCTTCTACTTCATTTTCATTAGTAGCAACATGTATAGCACCTTTATCTTGTTCAACATCTGAAGTTGAAGATGAATCATCACTATCACTATCAGCTGTTCTTCTCTTCTTTCTTCTCCTACTTCTCTTCTTTGCCGATTGTTTTATTATATTTATATCACTTGTAGACATTATTATTTACTTACGGTCAATGATATTGTTGAATTATCTAAATATTTGTACTTTAGTTATATTAATAGATAGAAATCCTTCAGTTTAATTATACCACTAAAACTATCTCATCTCATTTCATCTCATCTTCTGATAAGCTTTAAAGTTTCTCTGAATTTTTCACTCTTTAAAATTTCATAATTGTAAATCCGGGTAAAATTAGTTATAACTTACAATGCCAAAATCTTAAACTCTTGTCATTTTATCAATGAAACTTAATAATTTCTCTCAAATAATAATGTCTTTTGCGATATATATTTATATATTTATATATCAATACAATAATGATTAATTTTAATGTAAAATTTATGTTAAATAAAATATAATATCCGATTTAAATTAATATAGCGATTGTAATAAAAAATTTAGTGTAAAATAGGAAAAAAACTAATATTTTTCTTCTATTGCAAAACTTCATTAAAATCAAATGCATTTGAAGATGTACCATCTTCAATTATACCCTCAATATCAGCTAATGCACTTTCACTGAATAAACCACTTTTGGTGAACCTTAAATTTTCTTCAGCAGCCTCAACAATACTTTGTCTTCGTCTCCATAAGGATGTTCCACTAGCTCCTAAATCATAGAGTTGAACTGGTGCTGTTAATGATGTTAATATATCAACATCCTCACCTTCAATCATATGTTTATCATCAAGTTCCATTTCTATATCTTCATCATTAATATCATGATCATGTTGGTTACCGAAAGCTAAGAAGCCATCATCATCCTTTCCTAATATTTGATTAATTTCATCAAGTCCTACACCTTTAATAGAATTCTTTCTAACTTTACTTGCTTCTAGAACAGTTGAAGTTTCATTTCTGTTTATTGTCAAAAGTTCTTCTTTTAATAGATCAGCTTTATCTTTGCGTTCTTGCTCTCTTTTTATTTTCAATAATTTCTTCCTCTTCTTAATCTTCCTTCTTTTTTCATTTTCTTTCTCCTGTAATTCCTTCATTCGATCTATCTTCTTTCTAGTACGTTCATTACCAACATAACCCATTGGGAATTTTTTTGTAGAATTTGCAAGTAGAAGATATTCATCTTCTTCTAATAAATTGATACCTTTATTTCTGAATGCAGATAGTGGAACGTTTGGTTTTTCATACCACTCTGATACACCTAATAGTTGAGTTGTTGGTGTTATAGCATTTTCCTCATCATCTTCAAGTTCACTCATGTTCAATAATTCGTTCAAAGTTAATTCATCCCCATTTGTACTCACTGATTCGTCAGGTGTTCCAATATCAGGAGTTTGTGAATTCGCTCTTTGTTCTAATAATTGTTGATGCTCTTGAATCAATGGATACAACGATTTGGTAGATAGACCATCAATAATACTGAATGGTTTACTATTTGTTTCCCAAGTTCCTAATTTGGGTGGCCTTAGTCCAACAACGTTAGATCCCACAACTTCTTTTGCCTTTGTACTGATACGCTTACTTTTTGAAGTAGGTGGTGGCAAATTTTCATCCTCATCCGTTGATTCATCGTCAATATATACAACTGGATCAACTGATGTGTCTTTATTTTTACGTAAAGTTACAAAATCTTTATCGTCAGTCAATATATCAGAATATATAGAGCTAACATCATCATATCTATCATCGTCATCATAATCAGCTTCGTCATCATCATACTGGAAGTAAAAAGAGTCAGGATCCAGATCATCAATGTCAATGAAAACATTAGTTAAACTGATATCATCATCATCATCGTCGTCTATTTCTAATGATACACTATCAGAAGAAAAATCTATGCTTTTATCGTCTAATTTTAGAATAGCCTTTCTTTTTATTTCTTTCTTAACGCTATTTATATCATCATCAGAGGGTATATGTGCCTCATCTAATAGTATATTTTTATTTTCATCGTCGGAGCTAGTATATTCATCTTTTATTTTCACAGCATAGCCTAAACGACGTAAAGGTGACTCTAAGTCTAAATTTTTATTTAATGCATTCATATTATCATTAGTGGAACTATCATTGTAATCAATTTTATTAGCTGACGTGTGGTCCAGCTTAGTATCAGATTCCTCATCACTGTGAAAAAATACACCAAACATATACTCCTCACCATTATCTAATAATGGTCTTTGAGGGTTTGCTTTTGATAATTTTCTTCTTTGTTTTAATAATTTACGTCTCATTATACGTTCTTTTCTTTCAATTTTCTTGGCTTCTTTCTTACGTTGTTTAGCAATTTTTTCGTCGTTAAGTAATAATGGTAAAGATGTACTTAGACTTAATTTTGGTTCATTACCATCTTCATAATAATACAGACTAGCAAATTTTGGATCTTCATAAAATGGTATATCAAAATCATCGTCATATTCATCATTTTCTTCTTCATCGTCATCATATTTTTTTAATGATCTGTTAATATCTTCAGGATCAGAGCCGTCTTCATGGATACTTCCATCAAATGAAAGTGCATCATCATTTTGTAATTGTTCAACAATATTTTGTTCTTCTTCATGTAACAGAGGTATATCGTCTTCACCAGTGTCTAGACCTGTATCAATATCTCCTAATCCGTCTTGATCATCATTACCAACTACGTTGAAATATGCTTCTTGATCAATATTATAATCTGATTCATCAGTATCTGACAGATTTGGTACCTGGAAGCTACTTAAGGAGTTATTTACATTTGAATTCATCGATGTGATTTTCTCATTTGTTTCTTTAACTTCTTCACCAATATCTTCATCAACAATATTATTTTTATCTACAGTTTTATAAGGGCTATTATTATTGTTTTCATTATTTTTATTACCATCTAAACTACTATGTTTAATGCTATTCGAGGCGTCAATTGAATTAGAAGAGCCTTTACTGTTTTTCTCTTCACTATTTGTTGTTGGAATTTTCGGTAAATTTGAACCTCTATTCATTACAGTCAATGCTTTCATTGCTCTTTTCTTTCTTTGAGCAGTTAGTTTAACAAAATCAATAGTTTCATCTTCTGAACTAGTTTCACTATCACTATCACTATCATCGCTGTCATCACTATCATCACTACTATTATTGATATTATTGTTATTATCATCACTATCATCACTTACAAAAACTTGATAATCAGATGATTCAGTTCCTTCATCATCATTTTCATTATCGTTATTTTTTTTAATAGAATTAGAGTTTCGTATCAGTTTACTATTTTTACCCATCGTGTTATTATTTATCTTTTTATTATTATTCAGCGTTGGATTCTTAAAAACATTCCCACTTTTCTTTTTCATATTACTATTAGTATCAAATTTCTTTGAATCATTCTTATCAATATCAGACAGATCGCTCAAAGAAGAATCTGAAGAATAAATTAAACTAAACTTTCTTGGTCTATTAAAATTTGAATTCGATACTAAAGTGGGTGTCGTAGCATTATCATTCTTAATATTATCCTTATTATTTAATCCCTTTAAATTAGCCGGAAGTTTACCACTAGTTGGTTTATGATTGGATTCATTGATAACTTGTTTCTGAGGGTTATTCTTACCAACCATATCTTTTCCAACTTTTTTTTACTATTTTGGTTTTTTATTTTTTCTATTATTTTTATTCACAAAATATCTTTGAAAAACTATGATTGTATCAATTTCACTATATTATAAAATATTCTGAATTAGCTTCTTCTTCAACGTTTCGAATAAATTGATCAATTTTTTAGAAGATCAACAAAACGTAATGAATTTTCAACAGATTAACCAAAAATAGGACTTTTAAATAACACAATAAAAACCAAAAAAAAAAATTAATAAATAAAATGAAAACAATTATATAATTTCAAAATATCAATTCAAACAATCAATTGACTAAAATTAAAATAATAATATAATCTTTTAACTCTTTTATTTTATTCTTCTATTATTGGTGATGCCCCTTCACAAAAGCCAAACTTCAGAGTAAATTTACAGAAGATCAAACCTTTTAAAACAGTATATTAACACAACAGAACAAATTATATACAATACAGTTATCCTTTACCCTATTACTATACAGATAAACACTACTATTAACAAATATTCACTGTTTTATTAATCGAAATCAGTGTATTTCACTATAAATTTACCAATTTTACAATTCTATTGCTATCAAATTGTGCGAGATGAGCTTTAAAAGCAAAATGAAAATTTTCTGGGCTCGTTTCTTTTTCAGTGGGCCCAATCGGTGTAGGGCGGGCAGAGTGTTACCCGGTCCGGTGTCAACGAGATTTTGAGTGTAATAAGCTTGTGACAGAGGGACAGAAAGGTGAATGTATACACAGATGTGAGTATTCTATTCTATTCTATTCTACTATATTCTACTCTACTCTACTCTACTCTAGGTTCGGTATATTTAGTGTTATTATTTTAGTATTAAAAAGAAACATCCTGGTATTCGAAGTGAGACATACAGCCAAATGGTCCTGAAACTTCAAATAAGTAATTGCATTTCGTAGTTTCTTGAACGTGATGAATTTTGAAGATATCTCCACATCTGATGTATACTTGAGCAGATCTATTTGGGCCATTCCAACATTTATCACCATTAGCATATTCAATCAATAATCCATTATTAATATCTAATAAATTACCAAATAGATATTCTTGTTCACCAATGATTGATGTTTCATTTATTAAATGCAATAAAATATCATTCTCTAAATATTTCATTTTCAAATATCCAATAAATTTGTTCAATTTCATTATTTTGTCCAATTTAATATTAATAAAATCACCAATTTTAACTGTATTACGATCACCATTTAATTCACTTTGATAAATATATCCATTTATACCATTATTACTAAAGCAAACATCATAAGAATAATTATCTATTATTTCGTTTATACAGAATAATCCAGAATTTGAATTTATCTCCATATTATTCATTAATTCTTTTGTTTCAAAAATTAATTTTTCTTCATCAGTTAAATTATGAAAATTTTTAATTAACCCTTTAATTGATTCCAATTTATTCTTTTTTTCAATTAATAGTTCATTTAGTTTTGAAATTTCTAATTCATGTTTAGTTATTTGTTTCTTTAATGATAAAATATTTGATCCAAATGTATTTTGATAACTTTCTGGTAAAAAATTTCCAATTTTATTAACAATTCCGCCCCATTTTAAACCATCATTATTATCTTCATTATTTAAATTATTATTAATTTCATCTTCTGGGAACATTTTTGGTACATTTTTAACAACAAATTCAAGAAGATTGTCTAACTCATCAATAAATTGTTTTGGTAATACAATTTTTTTCTTTAAAGTTTCATCATATTTACTTAAGTAATTTTGAAATGAATCAACTGCTGTTTTAACACCAACATCCTGAAAATTAACATTATAATTAATCGAAATATCATTCATAATTTCACTAATATCATTAATATATTCTAATACAGTTTCAGTATAATCGACTTTACCTGTTATTAATGCTCTTACAAATTTCATCTTTCCAGTCATATATTTTACAGTCAATGTTTCATCTCTGTTAATAAAAATATTTGGTAATTCAACAAGAAAATATTCAGACAATTGTTCTGGATGATTGGAATCAATTTTTGGATCAGCATTTACTCTTTTCAAATTTTTTTTGTAATAAACTGAATATTTTTTAACATTTTCATTTACAACTTTATCATTTAATGAACGTGTATATGAATCATTTAAATCATCCATAATTTTAATTAAATCTTGATAAGCTTCGCTAATTTTAAGAACATCTGCAAATGTTGAATTTATTACCGAAGTTAGATATGTTATATTATACTTTTCAAATTCATATAACATTGGATTATTTTTTTGTAATTCAACTTGATATTTTTCATTTTCATTTTTTAGAATATTTTCATAATTATTAATTTCTTTTGTAATTTTATCAATGTTATTATTTAAATCTTCAATTAAATTTTCACTATTTGCAACTTTTAAATCAATTGATTCAATATTCAATTTCTTTTGTAATGAATTCAACGCATTTTGTCCCTTTCTATATTCATCAATTTCATTTCCAATTAAGTTTGTATAAGTTAAATTTAATTCTTTACAATTTGGACCTTTATAAAAAGGTTCAGAATCAATAAAAGATTCATCTGAACAGTCACAACAATCACATATACCATCACCAACTTTACTATCTGAAATATATCTTGATATAAAACCTTCATTTTGACAATAAAATAGACCTTGTTCTTCATCACATGCACCAGTACTAATTGTTCCCAATAGCATTATTAACAGCCATACAGCCTTGAACACGACCGATTCATTAGCCATTGTTTCTTGCTCAATTTCCCCTCTTTTCTCCCGTTTCAAAATCCTCAAACAAACGTGTAACCAAATATACAAATATATAACCACTCACGCCCACAGAATAACGTTCCCCAGCAACAAGATCACTGGCTATTCACCTCTTTCATCTCACAAATAACCTTTAAAAGTTTCACTAAAAATGTTTCACTTCTTTTAAACTTCGTAACCAAGTTGCACGTGACACACTTTATGTCCTCTTTCGGCAATTTGAAAACAATTTTTCATTTTTCTGGAAAAATTAATTGAAATTGTTTAAAAGAACAAGAAATTTCATGAATAAAGTAGTTTTAATCTGTTTAAATGTGGTTAGATTGGGGGTGTCTAGTGTATATACAGAGGCTATCGGTGAGGTTTTCAGATATATAGGTGCTAATTATTATACTTGGTCGAGTTGAAGCGTCACTTTTGAGCTGTTGAAAGAGAAGTTAGAGAAGATAGAAGGAAGGGATAAAAAAAAATAAAGGATAGGAAAGAAAAAAATATTTTTTTTATTTCGTTTAAAAATGGAGAATACTACTTCTGGCTATTCATTGACTGATTTGCCATTGAATGTTATATTTCAGATACTCATGGATTTGAATTTACAAGAGTTGCGGAACGTTGCTGGGACTTGTAAAATTTTTAGGAGTTTAGCAAATGAAAATTATATTTATAGACATAGATATACATTAATTGATAGAAATAAGAAAAATTTCTGGACAAAAAAATTGTTTAATAACATTTTAAATGAGTTAAATAATAATAGAAATATTTTAGAAAGATTAAATTATCAATATAAAATTTCTTTAATTGAATCTATTAGAATAATTCAAAAAAAATATAATTTAAATTCTAACCCATTACAGAAACAAATTGAAAATAATATAAATAATATTATTAATAAAGAAAATATAATTAATACAGATGATAGTGGTAATTTTAAAATAATCGAAGAAGACATTGATGATGAAAGTACAAATTTAAATATAAATGAAAGTTCAATTGATGAAGATACAATAATAATAAATAATATTAATTTGGAAGATCAGGAAAATAAAAATATTTCGTCTTATTTAGAAGTAATACAAAATTTTGATAAGCTTTTGTTGGATGTTGAAATTGATTCAAATGAGAAAAATATTGATGAAACGTCAAAAACAACGACAACGACAACGACAAATATATTGACATTAGCAGAAAATGAAACAGAAAATAATTCACATCATGATAATGAATCTGAATACTCAAAATCACCAGCAAATTCTTTATTTTCAGAAGTAACTGGAGTATTATCAAAACATGGTAATACTTCATCAATATCTGATGTAGATCCTTTACCGGATGCTGATCATCTACTTAGATCAATTAAATCTATAAATCAACTTAGATTATCTAAAAAAGTTAGGGATAAAGCTGCATTATTCGAAAAAATATATTCTGATGAATCTTCTTTAACAGAAATTATTAGTAGTAATGATAGTTATAATGCATTTGTTTCTAAATTATCACCATTGAAAAAGATACCCAACTCAGAATTGAAAAGAAATATATCACAAAGTTATCTTGATGAAGTTAAAAAGTTTAAATTGAGGGATGAAGAAATTTCTTCTTCAAAAATTCACAATAAACTTGATGACAAAAAGATACATGTAAGAAGAAAATTAAAAGCTGTAATAAAGGAAAATAATAAAATCAGCTATGAAAAAATATGATGTGAAAAGAATTCTAATTTTTTTCAATATTAATTTTAAAAAATTGACCAAAATGAAATCGATTATGAACACAATTATTTAAGGTGAAAATTAAAAAAATGAAAACAATTAACTTTTGTAAATAATTAATATATTCTAAATATAATTAGATCTTTAATAAGATATTGAATACTGTAATATTAACACTATTTATTCAATTTGTTTTTCGATATTTGCATACTATTTTTTTGCATATTTTCTTAGTTTATTATATAAAAAGTCTTCTTGGTTTTGGTTCCGAAGTGAAAAAAAAAAATATCAAATTCATTTTGAAAAAAGTTAGTTAAATTATTGTTTAAGAAGGTTTTATACATTGGTTATAGATACCCATTAAACTATAGAGTGGTTAATTACCTGTTTGGAAAGTGATTTATAGATATTGTAAATTTACAATTGTAAGATATTGTTAATTTATTGTGGAGATTATGCCAGAAATAAAGCCGGAAAGTGACCAAGAAAAAACTACACAATTACCTTCAACTAGCATGAATGAGAATATAAAATTGAATGATAAAATTACAAAGGAGGTTCAAGAAAGTTCAATTACTAGAACTTTTGCTGACTCTTCCACTGTTGAAGCTACTTCCAATGATGCTACTGGAAATATTGATAAATCTGAATCAAAAGTATCTGATGAAAATAACAATGATAATCGAAATTCAAAAAGTGGTGATAATATAGCTAATGAAATAAGTTCATCACAAATAATAGAACATAAGCCTTTAGTGGAGTCAACATTCAATACAAGAATACTGTGGCCAGATATGATTCGTATTCCAACAAATCCTTGGTCATTCACATGTAAAGAAATTATCGACAAATTAGGAACAGAACAACCCATTATTCAAGAGTCTAAAAAAAACATGGAAAAATGTTTATTATACTTTTACACACTAAAGAAAAGATTAACTTTATTTGATCATACATATACCGCAGCTTGTATACTATTTTTCAGATACTGGTTTATTTATGGTTTACCAAATAATCTACTAGAATGCATTCATTTATCACAAAGTATATTAGTAACTGCAAGTAAAAGTACTGAAAATAATAGACCAATTGATGCATATGTAAAAGCTACTTGTGAATTTATTTCAAGAGAGCTTCAAGGGAATAAGGTTACAAATATTGATAAAATGAAATGGGATGTAAGAGATAAATTAGTAGAAAATGAAAAAAAAATATTGTGCATGTTTGGTTTCGATTTAAATATTGAAAATTCAAAAGAAATGATTGAAGAAATGTTTAGCGGATACTATAGATATACTAGAGACTATAATTTACCAGAGGATTTTAAGAAAGTTTTTCCAAAAATATTACAAGAAGCAAGAAATTTTATTGTCCAAGCTGTTACACAACCTACATGTTTGTTATGTGGTGGTTATACTTTTATCCAATTATCTTTAGTATATTGTGGTATCCAATACAAAAAATTAGTAGATAATAATTTTAAATATCCAAAATCCTTCTTTAAAGAAAAATTTCCTGACAAAATTGATTCACAAAAAATAGAAGATTTGTTTACTGATTATCGTTTATTAGAAGAAAACTTTTTTGATTTAAAGAGTAATAAAGGTGTAAAATTACAAATTTCAAAAGCTGAAATTGATGAAATAATAGACGAAGATTACTTAGAAAATGAAATACAAGAAGATCCCTATAGTTATAATCTAATTAAATCAGGTGAAGTAAGACAAGAATTATTAGATCATACAAAAGAAAGATTAAATGATTTATTTGAAAAAATGAAAGCTGATAGTAAAAAAAGGAGGGCACCTGATAGTAGTGAACCAATGAATAGCGAAAAAAAAATAAAGTTGTAGCTCATATATGTGTAGATAGTTGATGATTTTTCTCATTATAAAATAGATACAACTATTCCATTAAATGCATCATATATACATACACAACCTTATAATGACTTCTAATTTCTGCATTATTTTATATAAATTTATGTACTATGCCTTTAAACATTTCGCGCCATAATATATATTTTGTGTCATTAATAGAGCAAAACTTAATACATTCCAATACAATACAATCCAATCCAATCCACAGATATAAGTATATATTTATGGACAATTACTAATATAAAATAGTTGAATGCTTTGAAACAATTTTAACTAATATAATTTACTTTGTCATTGGTGAAAATATCGATAAAAATGAAGTCAAGCATTACCAAATTAAATACAGAAGAAATTCGTTTACGTAAAAGTGCAAAAAAAGGAACACATTTATGTTTAATGGTCTTAGGAGCAAAAGGTTCTGGTAAATCAACTTTTTTGAATAACCTTTGTGGTGAACAAATATTCCCAACTGAAGAGCAAAATAAGAATCTACAAGATCCTAGCCATGCTCACATTAGTCCAACAGTTAATATAGTGAAAGAAACTGTAATTTTAAATGAAGGTAATAGTTCTGCAATTACTATCGATGTTGTATTATTTCCTGGAGCTGGTGATAATTTAGATGATTCTAAAACTCCTATATTTGTTAGAGAATATTTAGAACAACAATTTGACAAGATGTTAAATGAAGAAATACAAATAAAAAGGAAAACTAAAGATACTGATCCTAGACCACATGTATGCATCTACTTCATTCAAGCAAATGGTAGAGGATTAAAACAGTTTGATATTGAAATGATGAAAGAAATCGGAAATCACGTTAATATCATTCCTGTTATTAGTAAAATTGACACTTTAACTGATGAAGAATTAAAATACAACAAGAGAATAATCATTGAGTGTCTAAAATTTAATAGAATCAGATGCTTTGATTTTAAAGAAGATGCTATACTTGATAATCTAACACTAAATGATGAATATGACAAAAATAACTTTTCGCAACTTCATGATAGGATTGGTCCAAAGTTACGTGATATATTGCCATTTGGACTGATATGCAGCAATGAAGTGCGAGAAAATGCTGATAACGAAATTCAACATGTACTAAATTTTGAATGGGGCCAAATTATTATAGAAGATTTGTACAGTTCTGAATTTATTTACTTGAAAAGCATTTTGCTTGGGTCTCATCTGCAAGAACTCAAAGATTATACCAATGATATTCTTTATGAAAATTATAGAACTAAAAAATTAATAGAAAAAAGAGATTACAATAACATGGATAGTAATGTAACTGCAAATGACAATGTTGAGAAATATTATGTATATAATTCAACGACAATGGGAAATACAAAAAAATCTTCTAACAGAGAGGATCGAACTTCAAATAAAATTAATTTGAAGAAGCATGGACCATCAATTTTGAACCAAGAGTTGGAAGAGAAAAACAGAATTATTGAAGCTTATCAAAGGAAAATCAGTGAATTAGAAAGACAAATGGTAACACAAGATATATATGAAGGGTCCTGAAAGGTTGATCTAAAGGAATGCTAAATTTCCATTCAAAAATTCTTAATATTTGTATATATAAATAAATATATATATATATATATATATTGCTTTAAAAAATCAGAATCATTTGTTTTTAGTCATAAAATTAACAAAAAATAGTTAATCATATATATGTTTTTATGTAGTACTTAATTTTTCGATAGATTTTGTAAATACATTAAGATCTTCTGAAATGCTACCAATATTATCTAAATAACATAACTTCCAGTAAGCAATTAAATCTAAACCAATTTTCCAGTTATAATTGTGCTCTTTTGAATGATTTTCATCTTCATATTTTCCTGTATGCTTCAACTTTGATCTCAGTTTTGTAAATGGTTTTTTAAAGCTGTCTGAATATTTTCGTAATATATCTGGGAAAGATTCAAAGAATATCACTTCTGAAGTTAGTATGTTTTGTGTAAAAACTCCTGGCAGACAAATAGATATATTTTGTTTTTCTTTTTCTATTTTAGACCAGCTACTCATGACTTCATCAAATATTTCCAAACATTCTTGGTAATGTTGTCTTCTATATGTACTTTTAATATCTATATTCAACTTTGTTGAATAAAAACTTCTTATGTTATAAAAGACTTCAAAAATTACTATATTAATTTTACCATATAATATTAATCCAATAAGAATTTCATTCATCAAATCAATTATATGAGGATCACCATATTCGATGAATGATGTTGCTAAAATATAATTTCTTATCATTTCAATTGTATAATGTTTATCAGCTAAAATTCCAATACCACCTTCTGAATTAGTATCATTTTGATAATTAATTAAAGTTCCATTAAATAATGAAAATTTTCCCTGAATTTTAGCTAATGTTTCAAAAACATTTGCCATTACAAATTTATTTACACAATTACATCTCATCATATATTCTGTATTTGTATTTTCAACAATGGAAGTAAATAATGCTTGAAGAGTAATATTTGGCTCAAATTTTGAGTGTATTACTTCTCTAATAGGTGATATTTTGTTGCTATTATCCATATTTATAATTGTACACCTGGCACAAAGTAAAGCAAAATATCTTTGGCTTTCATCCAAGAAACGATCAGTTCTACCAACTTTAATTTTATATTTTTTGGTAAAGTACAAAAATTGAACACACCATTTTGAGTTCCATACTGCTTGTTTATAATTTCCATCAAAGAAATAAATGTATGCTTTGACTCCTTTAATTACTAAGATTAAAATAATCGTAGTTCTAATTTCCGAAAAATGAATATTTTTATCTTTACAAAGGGACTGGACAATTGTCTTAGCATCATTAGTTAGATCGTACTCTATCAAATTTGGTAAATCTGTCTCTAAAATATCATCAATACTAAGTCTTAATGTGGTATCTTTATTAAACAGTAAACCAAGTAATTCATGAGGACAGAACTTATAAATAAGACATAATATTCTGATAAAAATATCTTCTGTGAATATATTATAATCTTCTAATTGAGTTATAATATTCTCGATTTCTGCATTGAAAGTATTTATTAGTTTTTGGTATTCAAAATCGTCCATTTTAAATGAATTCTTCTCAATTAAATATAAAAATATTCTAATAATTATAATAAATTATTTATAACTCTTTTATTTAACTTGCAAATCTTTCAACTTCCATTGTAAATATTTTAAAATTGATACATTTTGTAACTTTAATTACTGACACTTTGTTTTAAATGGTTCAGGTTTTTGCGAAAAATGCTACCAGCATCAAATTCACGAAACGCGACTAAAGAATATTTAAAATTGCGATGATATAAATTATTTTGAAAATAAATGCTGAAGAGAATGATATTTGAAGAGAAATACTTTCAGAGAATCATATATTCACTTGGTATACATAAACGATGGTATTATGAATCACACCAGTGATAAGGTAGATGATTATCATTCTGAAGATTCCAAACGAAGAGTTTTGTCTTCTGATGAGAAAACAATAATTGATGATACTAATCCTATTAAATCAATGAATACAGAAGAAATATTTCAAGATGATGATATTAATAATGATATCGTTAACGAAGAGGGGGGAAAATTAGCATCTGATTTAATGCATACGCCTAGTCGCTCAACTAAATTACAGACAACGCCTAAGCAAAGAACACCAGATATAGAGAGGCTTGCGAATTTTTTTAAAGATAAAAAATCACCAATTAAAGCTAATATAAATTCAAGGATATCGAGAATGAATAATGTGATAAACACTCCAAAGCTGAGTACTGAGGATAGCCCGCCCCACATCAATGCAGGAAATGGGTTGAAATCTAATGATGATGTTAATGCAGAATTTAAAATTATGAAGACTTTTGGAACAACTAATTTAGATCTTGGTCATAAATTGGATTACTCATCTGATGATACACCTCCTTCACAAAGGGCAAAAGTTACCATAGTCAGAGAAGATATTCAACCTTTAAATATTATTGATAAATTGAAAGCTAATGAGAGAAATTACAACAAATTCAAAATAACTATCGAGCAAGATGATGGTATTAAATTAAATAATTCAGAAGAAGAAACAGATAATGATAACACCTCCGAAGTCGCCTCTCAATCAAATAATACAACAACTGAAAACCAGATACGACACGATTTAAACGTTTATAATTCCACCACAACAAAAGCAATATCTTCTCCTGAAAGAATAATAGAAATTTCACCTAATAAGACCAATGAAACTTCTAATTTTTCATTAATTAACGATACAACAGATGCTAATATTTCAAGAAAATGGAATTTATATTCCGATTATCAAACAAATAATAACGCTAGCGGTAAGTCTACTCAACTTATAAATACCACAGGAACGCAACTAATAAAATCTACTGCTACTCAAACAGGAATGGAAGATGAAGTTACTCAAGATGGAGGAGAAGATTTTCTTTACAAAAAAGATGCAAACTTAAAGCATATTGGTAATACTGAAACTCAAGTAGTCGCATCTTCAATAATACAAGAGAATGCGACAGAAAGTGAGTTATCCCAATCTATTGAATTCAGTATTATTGATCGTTCTCATTTTCCATCTGAAATGGTGAATTCTACTCATTCATTAATTGTACCTACTGAACCTTTAGCAAAAGAAATACACACCCCTCCTATCGATAAAAATATTCCTATTTTGGAAGTACCAGAAACGAAATCATCAGTTGGAAATAAAAAAGAGTTTATCATGGATAATACGAACTCATCGCCTACGCCTAGAGATGTGGCAAGTATCTGGAATGAAGACAATAATTCTGATTCTCAAAATCCTGAAAAAGTGTTATTACAAATATCAAGTAAGATTGGTTTTACCTCCAGTCAATGCAGTGAGATACAACATGAGTTAGATACTCATAAAGATATGGTTGTAATGAGTGAAGTGGAAATGACTCAAGAATTATCCGAAATAGAAGAAAATACAGAACCTGATTTTGAAAGTCAGAAAGAAAAATATATTCTATCGTCAACAAATGAATCTCAAGAAATTGTACGAAGTCGTCGAAAGAAAAAGCGCCAACACTTAGAGACTATTGATGTTGAAGATGAAGATGAGAGAATCACAGTTGATTCAACCCCAAAGAGAAACATTAGGAAAAGATCCGTTTTTTTCAAAGAGGCACCTTCTTTTGATAATTTATCTGAAAATGATAATTCCATGCTAGGTAGAAATCATAAAATAGATATCAATTCTAATCGGATTTTAAACAACAAAAATAGCATATCATTGACCTCTGAATATCCAACTGAAATTTTAACCAATGAAAAATCAACTTTAGAGGAGAATGACATTAAATTTAGAAATGCAGTCTGGTGTTTATACGGATTAAATTACCAATTTTACCCTGGCATTCTTCAAAATACAGAAATAGGTGCTAACAGCAGCTGGGTGATCTTTGAAAAAAATAGAGATTTAACCAAAAATGCAGATATATTTCTTTTAGATATAAAAGTTGGAGAAACAGTTTGCTGGAAAGGTAATAATTATAAAGTTGTAGGGCTGGAGTGTCGCTCACATGACAAAAGCAAAATAAGATGCATCCGTGGTTATGATACAGTACATTTAAGAAAAAAGAATACATCTGGCACTTTAGGACCAAAAACAATCACTGCTCCCTTATCTTCTATAACAGTGAATGTAGAAGAGTGGTCAAAACGAAGCAAATTAACTGTGCCAACTAAATCAAACTTTCTGGGCATGGATAATAATTTTCAAAATACGAAAATGATTACCAGATCTAATATGGAATCATCTCCAATAAAATCCATTCAAACAAAGGATGAAAAAAATACGACAAAAGAACCTTTTGATGAAGGATTTGTTAATGATTATAAACTATCTGAAAAGAGTAACAAAAACCTAAAAAAGTTAAAAAGCAATTTAGTTTTCGAAAATTGCATTTTCATTTTTACCAATGTATTTGATAATAGAGATCACATATGTGAGTTAATACAGCTTGAAGGGGGAACAATTCTTGAAACAAGCTTTTCTTCATTTTTCGAGTGTTGTAACCCTGACGAATCTGATAATACTGATTATTCCGTCTATGATCTTTCATTAAAATGGAAAAAGCAATCTGAATTTAAGAACTTTATTTTTGCATGTTTAATAACGGACAAGTACTCGAGAAGCATAAAATATTTGGAAACTTTAGCGCTTGGATGGCCTATCCTGCACTGGAAATTTATCCAAGAATGTGTCAATAGAGGAGAATTAAGAACTGAATCAATATTTAATTATTTGTTACCAGCTGGTGAGAGTTATAGATTATCTTCCGATATGGAAAATAAAACCGGAGTGGTAAAATCTTGCAACATTTTTAACTTTTATTCGAAACTATTGCAAAAGGTAACTATATCTCAACAAACTGATGCTATGAATTCAATGTTGTGTGATTATATAGTTATAGTTCAAGGAAACTCAGATCTTGATTATTTTGTTAGATTTCTTTTTGCATGTTTTGGCATTACAACAATATGTCAAATCCCTGAAAAATATTCAAACATATTAAGCCCTACTATACAAAACATTATCAAAGATACTAAAGATTCAAATTTAAAATATTTAATATATTTGAATGATAACAATGATATATCTTCAAAAGAAGCTGAACAATTAGGAAAAAACTTGAGAAATTCATTGGAAGATGATCAGATAGTGTTTGAAATTAAATCCAAAGAATGGTTAATACAATCCGTTATTAATGGGAATTCTGGGCTATTATAAAATATATTACAGTATATACTTGAAGATTTATATATATTCTTTAGTTTTTATACTAAATATGCATACAATATATTTTTTTTTTGGTAGCTATTACAGGAAATGTATATCAATTGGTATACTTGATAATTTTGAATATTATGAGCTTCTATGTGTGTCGAAGAGTCTTTCAATGTTCTTAAAGTCATTTATCAATTTTTCTAAGAAATGACAATGGATACTCGTATCTTTAACATGTTGAAAGAAACATTTAGCAATAACAATGTATTTTGAAGCTAGATGATATCTTTCTGAGAATCCTTGTTTATTAACAACAACGTTTGTTGACGTGCCTAATTGTTGTTGTTGATGTTGAGTAGACATCAGCTCCAAAGAAGATTTTGAAGGATTTGAACCTGGTGACTGAGAATTGTGAAAACGATTAATTTCTTGTCCTAACTCCTGAAGATTATTTGGAGGAGATGATGCATATGGGTAATACGTTGGATAATTACTATTGAAAAAAAATTCATTTGTTGATTGTTCTGTCATATTTAAAAATGAAGTATCATTGAAAGAATAAACCAAAACGTTGTTTATCAATTTTTCCAACTTATCGACATTAATTGTTGCAAAATGCTGATTCACCTCATATTCATGATGTAAATTTAAAAATGTATTAGTGCTGACAACATCATCAAATTTTAAAAAATCATTTGGGTAAAGAGAAGAAAATTTAGGTATTAATAATTTATTTGCTAATTTTTTAAGTTCCGTAAAGATGCACAATAATTTGAAATTTGGAGTCTCTTCAAAATCGATAATAAATTTTATTATTATCAAAAAATTATAAAAAAATCCCTGCATGTTAAATATTGAAATTTTATCAACTTGGAGTTCAATGACAGTGGCATCATCCTTTAGTTGAAAAAATGAGGTAATATTTTTGATCGAAAAATTCAACGCGACCAAAAAATCAGTTAATAAACTGTATGATCCATTGGTTAATATATTCAAAGAATTTGAATTTGAAAATATATCAAAAATATCATCCATTTTACCTTGCCAGACTTTTGAACAAAATAAAATATCGACTTTATTAAACAAAACAATTGCCATTAAACTATTTCTTAAAAGTACACCATCACTAGTTAAAATAGCTGAATGTTTCTCAATTTTATTTAAGATTGATTCATCCATGCCACTTTGTGTATGTCTTGGCTGCTGTGGTAAATTATATTCAAGTTTTTTGGTATCAATTCGATTCAAAAATATATGGAAGGTCGAAAAACTGCTTGAATTAAATTCATAAAATAACATTGCAGATGTCAATGACTCTGGAAGTGGATGTATACCAATATTATTGAAAGCAAAACTGTGATAAAATTTTTGGAAATTTACATAATATTCTTTTTGGAACATTGTGCAATCTGAATTATTGATGGAAAATAAAGATTTTGACATCCAAGTTATTTCACTATCAGGGATGCAAATATTATTTATATCTGATTCATTAAGGAACATATTTGAATCCAGATGATAGAAAACTTTTAGAAAACGACAGAAATTATAAACCATTACAGTGGATCTAATTGATGATTCAAAAATGATATATTCGAATTGATTATTGAATTGGAATGAATTATTTATTTTTTGTGCATTAGTGACAGATGAAGAAATTGAAATATTTGGAATTATATTACTCTTTATTATTGAACACACAGCTGATATTTGTCTTTTTATTATTTCTGCATCAATTTTTTCTAAATATTCAGCAAATAAGGCAAAAATGACACTTAGTATTAAAGATTGTAATAACCATAAATTATGTGATTTTTTTGTAACTTCGCCATTATCGTTTGGTAAAAATATCGAAGTCTTAGTAAATTGTAATTTTTTCCTATTTTCTAAATAAACATGAAGTACACGTCTACTAATTTCATATAATTCAATTGTTTTTGGATTACTACCAGGCTTATAAAATGATCCACAAGTAGCCATAAATAATGGTAAACATGCAACATTTGAAAATTGTAAATCAAAATCCTCTTTATTATATTCTTCTTCTTTTGTACTATCTTCTTTACCATCAATAGTTTCATGAATATATTTTCTTAACATTATTAAATCTAAATTTAATAAATCAGGATGTATAAATGAATGATGAGGTAAAAAATATTCTTGAAAATATAAAAGATAATTGTTTAATTCATTACAACTTGGTAAAATCAAATCTTTATTGACTAAAATTGGATTAATGTTTTTATTATTTTTTTGAATGCTATTGTCATGAACTTTATAGTATTTCAAAGCAGTTAAGCACATTTTACGTAATTCAGGTGTAAAAAGTTTAACAGATTTTTTCTCTTTATCAATATTTTTAATATTTATATCTGGTGGAGTTGATCTTGATATATTTGATATAGCTAAATGATCTAAACCATAAAAACTGTAATTATCTCTCATATTCTTTTTATTAGTTGAATTAATTGAATTAGTTGAATTATTTGTATTATTAAATGAATAATCACTTTTTGATTTATTAATTTCATATAATCCATCTTCTTCATTTTGAATATATTTTCCAAAAATTGATTGAATATCAGCAGTAAAATTTGAAAGATTATTAACATCAAAATAATCTTCATTTAATTTAATATCACTTAATTGTTTTGAAAGTGAAACAGTATTTTTTGTTTTGTTTTCATTTGATTTTGGAGAATTATTGAAAAGTGACGCAGTTGAAGGTAATCTATAATTGTCATTATTTGAAAGTTTATAATTTTGTAAATTATTATTAAAATTATTATTTGATGTATTATCATTATTAGAAGGTGCCTTTGTTGTAGAATTAATATTATTAAAATTATTATTCGATTTTAATGAATGTTGAATTAAATTTGATGTTTTACTACCAAAAGAATAAATTGATTGATCCATATTTGAAGAATAATTATAATTATTATTTAAATTCAAATTATCAGCTAAAGGACTGACACTATTATCCATACTACTTGTTGAATATGAAGGATCCATTGAAGTTGAACTATTATAAGAACCATTTATCCATTCAACAGAATCTAAAAAATTAAATTCATTTGTTGGTGCATCTAATAATGAATTATTAATATTCATAATTGGAATATCATTTTCTAAAATATTATTGTTGTTGTTATTATTGTTGTCGTTGTTACTATTAATAAAAGATTTAAAGTCATTTTCAATATTTGAATTACTATTACTATTATCAGTAATTTCTAAACTTTTAATTTTAAAATAATCAATTGGTAACATTTCAGGAGTTGAAAATTTAATATTATCAAAATTATGTAAATTGTCACCATTATTTATTGGTCTTGAATATTTTTCAGCAGATTGAGCACTAAATGAAGCACGTCTTTTATTTAATTTTCTTTTATTAAATTTTGTTATAGTAATTGAATTTGTTGTTGAAATACTATTTCTTTTAATTGTTCTTTCATTTCTTCTTTCATTTTTATTTTTAAATTTATTTTTATTTTTAAATTTATTTTTAATTTCATTTTTATTTATAATATCAAAATTATCAATATCATTTGTTGAAATTGTACCATTACTTGTAATTATAATTGAATCACCAATACTACCACCATGAATTTTATGTGCATGTCTTAATAATAAATCACGTCTACTAAATTTTCTTTGACAAATACCACAACAATATGGTTTTTCTTTTGTATGTGATCTTTCATGTCTTATTAAATGTTCTTGTCTTGCGAATGCTCTTGTACAAATTGAACAAACGAATAATCTTGGTTTACCACTTGGTGTTAATCCATTTAACTTTAAATTTTCAGGTAAATTTTTCAAATTTTTATTTAATTTTGAATTCATATTATTATTATTTGTACAGTTATTATTGTTATTGTTATCATTATCATTATCATTATCATTATCATTACCATTTTCGGAATCTAAATCTAAATCTAAGTCAATATCAGCGTAATCATCAATACTTTCTTCCGATTTATTTATTTTATGATATTGTTTCTTAACATTAACATCATTGTAATTTGAATGAACATCAGCAGTCATTTTTTATTTTTGTCACATTTAAATTCCAATCAGTAAATAAAATATAATAAAATAAATCGAGTATAAAAAGAGCTAAAGTAAAAGGAGAGTATCTAATATAATAATATAATAATATAGTATAATATATCTTAATAGATATAAGATGTATAGAGGATGACTACTTATATAAGTGAATACATTATTTTCAAATTATTTTCAAAAGAGACAAACAAACTAAATCAGTAAAGGTTAAAAAGGATTAACAAACAAAGAACTTATCCTTATATTTAAATTAGGATTCAAAGAAAAGAACAACTACAAAAAGACAAAATACTCAGCGGCTAAATATATAATTAGGGTAGAAAGAACACATCCAAACGGGAAATCCAAATAGAATAGAATCATATCCCATCCATATCGACGGGATATGATACGATATAAACACAATAAAACACAATAAACAATCTTTGTAATTTGCCACCGTCACGTAAAGCAGAAGTAATGAGAGTGCTGACTGTATCGTATTGTATCGTATTTGTATCGTATTGGCACCATATTTGTGACGGAATACCACGGAATGAATTGGTTCTGTCCTGTTTCTGTCGCCCTCCGTTCCAATTGCCTGCCGTCCATTGCTTTGCAAATCCTCAATCTGATCCAATCCAATCCAACGGCCTTTCCCGGTTTCCCGCTTTGTCTTCCCATTTTTGCAAACAAGCGACAAGGTGGAGGTCAGACACCCCTAAAAAGCTAATGGAAGAAGGAGAAGGAGAAGGGAAAGGTTCCTCCCCTTCCCAGCCGATACGAACCGATTTAACTCGTCAATAAAGTACAGTTAAAGTTACTCTTTATGCAAGGCACGGTTTGAGGCAGGATAACCGAGACGGATGAGTGTTTGTCTATATTTATTTATTTATTTTCTTATTTATACTAAATGTATATACATATAGGTTTACGTACAAAAAGTACAAATACAAATACATCTAGCCGTGCCGATCTGGACAGAATTTGAGTATAGAATATACTATAGTTATATTGATAGTGAACACAAAATACAAAAACATTCTTATAATACTGCACCAAATCCAAATGTTAGTTTAATTGATCTCACATAATAGTCTTCAAAATTGCTGCGAACACGGTCTTCTTCACCAATTGGTATGTTGTCCCATGTAACTTGCAATTTCGTCTCATGGTATTCTTTGGACTCGTGGAATTCCATCTTCAAAATAGAAGTAATTTTCGCATTCCATGAATTTAGTCTCCATTCAAACACTAATTCCTTGTTTTCGTTCATTTCCACCAGTTTACTTGTAACGTTGCCCCCAAAGAGCTCAAACGACTCTCCTTTGACTAACTCGCTACCATTATTATCGGTTCTTGTAAGCGATTTACTCCATGCCATTATACGTTGTTTGTCAATGAATGTTTTATATAGTTCGGCTGCTGGGACGTTGAATGTTGGTTCAAGATGAATTGACGTTGTGTTACCTGTTCCCATTTTGATATTGCCAGTACTAGTCGCTGTGGTACGGGGTTTACCAGTTACAGTTGCAGTTGCAGTTGCATTAGTTGTATTAGTTGTATTAGTTGTATCTGGAGAATTTGCCGTATTAGCATTTTTAAAACTAGATTCCTGATTAGATTTCGTGAGATTTGATGTTACTTTGTCTTGTGACACTTGAATATCACTACCATTTTCAATTAATAAATCTTTACCAAATGATTGAAATATTTCTCTTAATTTTGGTATTAGTTTTTCTCTAATTATTGGCTTAATTTCATTTAATTTACTGGTTTCTTTATAAATTGAAATTTCAAATTGATAATCATTAATTTCTGAATCAAATGAAATTTCTGGTACACTAATTGATCCTTCAAATTTATTTTCTTCAACATTACCTTCAATTAACATAACAATCTTTAAATCAAATAATGAAATTACTTTACCTTTACGTTGACTAACTTCACAATCACCTTCCATCGATGAAATTTTGGTGATTTTAACATATTTATCATCCTCTTTATGATCTATGCTTAAATTTATTAAATGCGATTCAAAATATTTTTTAGCCCATTGAATACAATTTTTATCAACCCAATGCCAATTATTTGGATTTTGAACTGCCATCTTCTTATGCTTTTTCTTGTTTATTTATTTATTTATTTTATAACTAACTAACTAACTAACAATTGATTTTGACTAATAAGAATAAAATTTCTTTATTTCGTTGATGCAAATATATATATATATAAATTAATAAGAAGAGGTTTTTTTTCTTTTCATTTTGCTATAAAAAGCACCGTACTGTATATTTTCCAGAAAGTTCGGTATTATTGAAATCTGTAAGAAAACAAAAATTAAATAGTGTACGTTCGAAGTGAGAAAGCATTAATTGAACAGTTGAATAGAAGAAAGATATGAAAATGCTGGTATCTTGTATCTAGTATTTAATGTAAAAAAAACTAATTAATTTTTTTAGAAAAATTCAGGAAAGTTTGTGGTCGTCATCGATGGTAAACCTCCACCTAAGAAATCAAGCATCATATGCATACCACCACCTCCACTATATTCATCAACATCTTGAGGTAAAACTTGCGAAACGCCTTCTAAAAACCAAACATCATTCATAACTTCAGTTGTGAACCCCCTTAATAACATATAATAACTTCTCATAATTCTCATTGCTCCTAGATCACCTGTCATTAGTAGAGCTAAAAAAGTTTTATCTAATAAAGCAGGGAATGCAAATATTCTCAATAAAAAATCAGCTTGATTCTTATTTCTATGCAATTTATCCAAATACGCCAAAGTGATTAAATATGGAGAATCTAATTCAATTGGATATAAATCTGCAATTGTTTCATCGAAGCATAAAATCTCACTAATTGTATCACTATCTTGTTGAATAACATCACCAAGACCACTTAGATCCATCGAAATTAAATTATAAAATTTTGACTTTTCAGATAATGGCCAAACTGCAGTTAAAATTGTAGCTGCTCCTTTAACATGAAAGATCCATGCAGAAGGAGACATTGTATTTGTTTTATTTGAAGTACTTTTTGAAGCATTTGCTAATGAATCCATTATCAATATAATAGAACTTGCAACAAGTGCATCTGTACTTTCTTCTGATATTTGTAATACAGCTTCTCTTAACAATCTTAACGCATCAATTCTATGCGTTGAAACATAATGCTCTAGCCCTGGCTCAGTACGTGAAAGATGTGTTGCACTGAACGCTAATAAAGAATGCATTAAAAATGGGTAATCAAATGCTAATGCTGGAATATCAACACTCCAAACTTCTTTTCCAGAAATTCCAGAAGCAATAATTGTTGGCCAGACTTCAGTACAATAATGGTGAAATAATTTCAAATCTATTAAATTTAAATTACTTTGTTGTGAAAGGTAAGCCCATTTTGAACTTTTAGTTTGAGGTAATCCTAAATTATGAGTAGGATTTTTAATGTCCATTGGAACATTATTGTTAGTGTTATTGATATTATTATGGGTTTCGGTTCCATTTGCATTATTACCGTAAGATTGAATGTTATTTTCGGGATTTGTATTCGATAAAGAAGATCTCAAATTCTGTAATGGAAAGTTATTACCAAACGGAACAGTGTTATTTGAGGAAGCAGCGGGAGCAGTATGTGTTGAAAAACTATGTGATATTTGGTTTGATAAATTATTTGAACGAATTAGTTCTGGCGGTGCTGTACCAGTTGAAAAAGTTTGAAACATATGGCTTGTACCAACGCCAGTTGCTGTTTTTGTCATAGGAGTAAGTGGAATATTAACGGGCATAGAAGTAGGATTGTCATTTTCTAATGTTGTAGGTTGTGTTACATTTTGTTGGACTGGTGTTGTCAGCTGCATAGTTAGAGGTTTAGTGTTACTATTGTTAGTATCGATACCTCTGAAGGCTTCCATCCTATTTCTGCTTTCACTAATTGTTTTATTTTTAACTAATTCTAAGTGTTGTTGTTGCATATTTGCTAACGCTTCTTCTGCAGATGCGGCTTTTGATAACTGATTATTTGGTTGAAACTTTAAACCTAGCAATTCTTGGAAGTCATAATTAACACCACCCAAGCCAGCTGGCGAGAAAAGTCCCGTATTTAAACCAACGCTCATATTCACACTACCGCTTAAACTATGGTTCATACCTACACTCATTAAATTTTTCGTTTTATTCAACTGAGTTAATGTTTCTGAAGTTAGTACAAACGAATTTGTCGCTAATGAATTGTTATTTAGATTATTCGAGATATAAGTTGTGTTAGAAGTCATTGTTGGATTTTGCTGTTGGCTCAGTGGGTTTGGAATTCTACCTGGGGAAAATATACTACTGAAACTATTTGTTACAGTCATGCCTGAAGCATGTAAAGGTGGACTGGTTGGATTTGTTAATTCAACAGAAGGAGAAAATACTTTATCTTGACTATTTGTAAATGCAATGGATGAGGAATTTGGACCTGGTAATAAACTTTGAAATGAGCCAGATGTCGATAAAGTCATGAATTGAGGTAAAAGCAACGTCTGTTTTTGCTGTTGCATATGCAGTTGAGAATGCTGTATATTTGTATGATTTAGTGGTATATGATCTACAAATGTACTTGGAGAAGCAGATAGCTTTTGTAATCTACTTTGAATAGTTACCACTTCTTTCGATGAATTGTTTATCAAGTTACCACTTAGTTTTTTATTGGATTTATTTTTGTTTCTTGACAGTTTGGTGATTTTAATTTTATTAGCATTATTTCTTTTCATTGTAGTTTTTATACTTTTTATCTCGTTACTATCTTTATTAATTTTAGCATTGTTTATTATTAAAGGATTATTAATTCTTATATCTGAATTTGATATACTATCTATGCTTTTATTATCTTCACTATTCATTAAATTTATATCAGATTGTGAATTATTTTCGGCATCTGAAAAATCTTCTAATTTCTTTGAATTTTTTTTCTTTCTAGGTTGAATTGGAGAATAAATACATGTTAACTTCATATGATTACATTTATCACAAGTTGGTTTCCCTTCATCACATTTAACTCTTCTTCTTTTACAATTATCACATCCTGATTTTGATTTTTTATGAAATTTTCTTTTCCCTGTTGAAGTTTTATTTTTTTTTTTAAACTCATTCGTCACTGATATTGATGAATCTTTTTCATTTCCAATAACTTTATTCTCCTTATCATACTCATTATTTACTTGCATATTTTCATGTTTTTCATTCTCATCGACATTCTCGTTATTTTTATTAACATTATTACTATTATTATTTATATTGGATTCAGATATTCCTCTTGTCAATTGCTCATCTAAACTTGAATTCATATTACTATCTTTTGACTTATCTTCATTTCTATTTAATTTTTTATTCATTCTTGTAAAAAAAAATTATTAATTCGATTATTTTATTTACTCATATAACTAGTGTACCAATTCTTTAAACATGTTCAATGCTGAGGGAAGATTAGATATATAATCAATTGACAATTTAGCAAATTGATCTTTCTTTCTATTTACAATATATGTATAATGATGAACTGATTAAATTCTTAAATTAAATAATTAAAACTAAAACTCTATTTTACGTCAACGGAAGGAACAATTGAAAAAAACATCAAATTTTAGTCGTTATTGTAAAATATATTAAAATCGATGGAATTTTGATATATATATTTTCCAAGAAACTAAAAGGAGAAGAGAGGAAAAAACGTTAATTATTTTTAAAATGACAGTAGCACATTAAGAGTTCTACGGAGATCTAAGATACCTGAAAAAGAAAAAAAAATGGGTCAAAAATTCAATAAAGCGTAAATCACTTAAATGTCTCGAGAGATTCGAAGCGAGGTGAAGTATTCTTCAATGAAGAAGGGTTCTAACACAAACCCTTCTCTATCCAACCCTGCTTCAAGATCAAAACAAATAATGCAAAAAAAGTGACAGATTTGTATTTGTTTGTATGGATGTCTTTTAGAGAAGTCTCTGACAGAGAAGTCTCTGACAGTTCGATACTGAAAAGTATGGTAGATATAATATCCGGTACGGAGCGGTGCATTCCACGGGTAAGAATCAGTTAATGCCCGTCGCAATACTTTATCTCCGGCTAAAATGGGTTATCCAAGTATATATGTTATGTATGGGTGGTATAATTTTACCAAGGTTTTCGCAACTGTTTTACCCCCCATGATCACATGATGCATATATATTATACTTCTAAACTCTATTATAACTTTGTTCAGTCGTGAATTGTTAGCAGCGTTTGACTAAATGGAAGGCATTTAATTATGTATTCAAATATTGTTTATTCACGAAGATGATCAATCGATTGATGGACCCTTACTTATTATTATCATCAATATACTTAATACTTACTACTCTTTTTGTACCTTTTAAGGAAGATGCATTCATTTGAGAATATATCATTTTTATTTTAGTAGAATTATATTAATGTTTTATAAAATCTTGATTTACTTAATCTTATTAAATTCCTAATGATATGTATACTAATTATATATAACTGAGCTCGAAAATAATGGATGTATTTTTGTTTATATGTACTTGATTGAATAAAATTCTAATCTTTCCTAAAATTTATTCATTTAAAGTATTTATACATATACCTTACATACCTACATACACAAATATAAAAATATAGAAAGTTATATATATATATACATACATATATATATAATAGTAGTTGTAAAAGGTTGTAATTTCTTTTTTTTTCTTCTTTAGTGTGTTGTCTCTTAATTAAATTATATTATTGTTATTTTTTTTTTTTATTTTGCAAATTATGATTTTTGATTATAAAATTGTACATTTTTTACTCTTTTTAATAACTGGAGGTTCTAATGCAGCAACAATGGCTTCATCAAATACATTCTTTAAACCACGTTGTGTTAAAGCGGAACATTCAACATATTTAACAGCTCTTAAATCTCTTGCTAATCTATCACCTTGTTCTGGAGTAATTGGACGCAATCTCTGTCTTTGTAATTTTTCAATAATTACTTTATCATCTCTTAAATCAACTTGAGTACCAACTATCAAACATGGAACACCTGGACAATGGTGGTGTACTTCTGGGAACCATTTTTCTTTAACATTTTCAAAAGATGGTGGTGAAATAACACTAAAACAAACTAAAAATACATCAGTTGATGGATACGAAAGAGGTCTTAATCTATCATAATCTTCTTGACCAGCGGTATCAAATAAACCTAATGTGTATGGTTCGTCACCAATCATAACGGTAACAGCATAATTATCAAAAACTGTTGGAACATAATCAGCTGGGAATTGATTTGTTGTGTATGAAATTAAAAGACATGTCTTACCGACGGCACCATCACCAACAACAACACACTTTAAAGTTTGCATTTTTTATATTAATATTAATGATAGGTATATTATTTTATTAATATAAAATAATGATAATTAATGTAATCCTTGTTTGTTTTCTAGTTTGAGAGACAAATAGACCAAACTAGCAAAAGCAACGAAAAGAACTGATAGGAATTAAATTAAATAAATAAAAGTGAGTAAGACTAACAGTAATAATTGACACTGGTATTGATAATCCAGTTTTATAATTATAATTAACTATCATTGATAATTAATAACACTTCTACATTATTATTCAAATTTGGATTTCATTTTTTTTTTTTTTCGTCCTTTCGGTGAAATTCTTTGTTTCGAAATTTCAAAAATGTAACAAATAATATTTGAAAAAATAGCACAAGGAAGGGTAACTGCAAGTTAGTATAGATAAGAGATACATGTTGAAAGCTTAGATGTGGTAATTTATATAAGATCGCATATTTGATACTAGAATGCTTTATTTAACTTAATTTATTATTATTTTTACATCATATTATTCAATTATATGCTTAAATTTTGTTTGTTTTGATTTTCAAGAATTATTCTTCTTCATCGGAATCCTCATCACCTTCTTCTTCTGACGATTCTTCATCTGCATTTCTTAACCACTCGACCCATTTAGCAGTTAAGCTTTTAATATTCTCATAGCGAGGATCTTGGGAGACTGAATCCCACCATTCGTAGATTCTATCTTCGCCTAGTATGTCGTTATCATATAAAGAGTTTAACGCAACAAATAATATTAGTTCAGGTTTTTCAAAATCAATGTTGATAGTTTCATTCATGATGATATTTATCAAATCAACAA
>JAJMAX010000112.1:0-33332 GCA_030565105.1 Vanderwaltozyma verrucispora
AGCCATTGAAATTATGAAATTAAAGCATGTTATTATTCTACAAAACAAAGTTGATCTAATGAGAGAAGAAAGTGCCTTGGAACATGAAAAATCTATTCTAAAATTTATTAGAGGTACCATTGCTGATGGTGCTCCGATTATTCCAATTTCAGCTCAATTGAAGTACAATATTGATGCTGTTAATGAATTTATTGTTAAAACTATTCCAGTTCCTCTAAGAGACTTCATGGTTTCCCCACGTTTGATCGTTATTCGTTCTTTTGATGTTAATAAGCCAGGTACTGAAATTGATGATTTAAAGGGTGGTGTTGCAGGTGGTTCTATCTTAAATGGTGTTTTCAAATTAGGTGATGAAATTGAAATTAGACCAGGTATTGTTACAAAGGATGAAAAGGGTAAAATTTTATGTAAACCTATTCTCTCAAATATTGTTTCTCTATTCGCTGAACAAAATGACTTGAAATTTGCCGTTCCAGGTGGTTTAATCGGTGTTGGTACCAAAGTTGATCCAACTCTATGTAGAGCTGATCGTTTAGTAGGCCAAGTTGTTGGTGCTAAAGGTAACTTGCCAAGTATTTACACAGATATTGAAATCAACTATTTCTTATTACGTCGTTTGTTAGGTGTTAAGACAGATGGTCAAAAACAAGCAAAGGTCAGAAAATTAGAACCAAATGAAGTTTTAATGGTAAATATCGGTTCTACCGCAACTGGAGCTCGTGTTGTTGCTGTTAAGGCTGATATGGCTAGATTACAATTAACTTCCCCTGCATGTACTGAAGTTAATGAAAAGATCGCTTTATCAAGACGTATTGAAAAGCATTGGCGTTTAATTGGCTGGGCTACTATCAAGAAGGGTACTACTATAGAACCAGTAGCTTAAAGCATTAATTTTTAGAAAAAATGATATAATTTTATAAAGAAAAAATAAATAATGACATTTAAAACTTGGAAAAGATTTCCCAATATTATCTTTTGTTCATGTCAAATGAAGATATATTATGACTGAAAGATGACATTCGATATTATATATCTATATACTCTATGTAGACAGTAAAACGTTAAGGCTTATAGTTGGGTATATGGGTAGTACAGGGATGATTTCGGTACTGAGTTTCTCAATTCTTGTAATGTAATCTGAGTTTGATATATTCTCAAATCAAATGGAATCATTGAGCCATGAAATTGATAATTACTAGCATAAAACACAGCAATGGCTGTTTCTCTTACACCTACGGCACCCTTCTCGACTAACAAATTCAAAGAAATCAAAGATTCCCAAACATTTTTAACATCTCTTTTGCTCCATATCTTAATAGTGTTTTCAAAATTTACGTTACGCTTTCCAGTAGTGGTTGGTGCTATTGTTGGGATTCTGGAATTTATTGATTTTATCATGGATACAAATTCTGCATATCCTAAATTAAAATTTGTTGTTTCATCTTTTGATTTTAATGAAACTCGGGTTGATGCAATAATGAGCGCTAATTCTAAATCAGATAAAGAATTGATTTTGGCTACCAACGAATCTGCTAACTGATTTTTATCATATTTTGAAAGAATATCAACTTTTTGAAAATTAGAAGTTAATGTACCGAAATCAGTTGCAGTGCCAATCACTGGGATTAACGAATTTCTCAAAGATACAACAGAGTTGAAAGTATCATAATTCTGTTTTAACATTGATGAAATCGTTGAATTCGTATCAGAAATTTCTTTATCTATGAAATCATTCCAAATTTTAAAATATTTGGAGGTTTCAGACAACTGGACTTTTTCACTAATAGTAAGTAACTCTTTTGCCGTTTTTTTAAATGAAAATAAACTGTCCATCTGAGGCATATATAAAAGACGTTGTGAGAATCTTGATTTCACTCTTTTTTCAAATGATTCCAATATGTTTAATTTTGTAGTACAACCAAAGATACAAACAGGTACTCTTGAATGTTCAACCATATCAAATAAATTATATAGTAATGTTTGTCTCACAGGGCCTGCAAAGGTATCTATTTCATCAAATATGAATATAACAGTAATTTTTGATTTCGTACTCTTATTTGTTGAATGTGTTGTATCTAACATTCTTAAGATTTTTTCAAAAATTTCAGTAGTTGAACCAGAACTTATTGAAACATCATCATTTTCAATATTATCTAATGTTATATTATCACCATGAATTCTACGTAGTTGTTGCTCTAGTTGCAATGCAATACCTTTGATTGCGGTTTGCTCTGAGTGAATAAAACCATTTAATCTGATGGTAATAAATTGATTGTGATGTTTATTGTTTAATAAATTCAGGTTGTAATTTAACAAAAACGATTTATAACTTTGTCTTGGCCCTATTAGCACACAAGAATGTGATTCTTTCTGAATAATAGATTGTTTCAAAATTCTATCAATTTCAGTATTTGTTTCTTTCAGATACGAAAAAATTTCTAGATTATCAAGTTCTAATGAATGGTGTATTTGTTTTAATAATGTATGTTTTAATTTAAAAAAATCCATATCATTAATTGGTTTTCGTATTTTATTTTTCGTTATAGATTCCATGTTGCTTTCTAAATGTTTTCCATTAAATAGTTTAATTTTTTTTAATGGAGTATTAAAATCATCATCATTATTTTCACTATTTTTGCTGTCATCATTTTTATTATCGTCATCATTTGTTGTTTTTTTCATATCTTCATTTCCTCTCTTAATCGGTATAAGATTAATATTTTTCAGAATATTTGATTGCATATAGTCAACATTAATATCTTGAATAATTTTATCTGAATCAACTCTATTTTTCGATTTTCTTAAAGGACCAAATTCTAAATCAATTTTATCCATTTCTCTCTAACGTAATTGTGTATTATAAAAACTTGTATTGAGGTACTTTTCAAAATTTTGAATAGCTATAATAAAACAAAAAAGAAATTAATTTTCAATAGTGACAATAAATTGAACTGTTATCTTTGTATTAGAGTATCAATTTCTAATTCAATTATAACCATTATTTTAATTAATCAACAAATATTCACATCTCATTTATTATGCACATTTTACGTTTTCACAATATGAAAACATTGAAAGATATATTACAACTCGTGTTTACCCGGCATTGGCCTCCACAAAGGGATAATGTTTTCAAATTATGATCTTCATAACAGAACAACGTTCATTATAAGTTATAACTGGGCAATTAATTATTTCAAATAAAGCTTAAAAAGGGTTTTCACTTAACCTCAACTCCAGTATGCTACCAGGTTTCCTTTCTTTGAACAGAACCAAAAATGAAAATACAGAAACTACACCGTCGGCGGCTAAATGATTCAATAGAGAAAAGAATTAAGCTTGACTTATATCACAGCATTATGGATATTTTTAACTATGTAGCATTTATAATGTTTCTCTGTGTCTTCAATAATGGGGTAAAATAGATGTCTCTTAGTATCTAGTTTCTTCACCAAATAGCCCAAAGTTATCCTAGTATCCTGATTATCACTCTGCTGACATTGGAAAATCGTGCAGTTATTAATCCAGAACCCAAAATCAGTTGTATTTTGCCAGAATCAATAGTACCATCCATCTAATTCCCAGTCTGGATTGTAACCGGATTCACAAATGATACCTCTATTTATATATTCTTATATTTTGATGTTTAATATGATTATTTTTATATCAATTATTATATTTTCTTAAAGTTTTAAATAACCGCCTTCCATCGAAATATTGAAAAATTAATTTGAACAGTGCGATGTGATTTTGAAATTTGTATATATAAAGTATAGAAAATCTATTCAATTGTTGATGTTTTGAAGGTAAAATGTTATTATACATTTAGTTAAAAACGTTCAGATTGGATATTTTAATGATTTGATTATATGATTAATATGAAATTGGGAAAAAAATAATGAGTAATGATGAATTTTTTGAAGATATATTCGAGGGTACCGATACGAGTGAATTTACTTTTGAAAAAGTATTAGATGTGTCTACTTCAAAATATTTTGAAGAAAATAGTATTCAGAAATCTAATCCATCTTTAAAGTTCAGAAATAGTTTTATTGGAACTAAATCGAAATATTGTTATCCTATAAGAATTGCAAAAGATAGAGCAAGCCATTGGGAATATGTTAAAAAATTAAATTTAAAATTAGGTAAAATACGATTAAAATCATATGCAAATAATAAGAGAGAAACTGAACAGGCATTGGGTTTACAAAAAGATCCTGAAACTTTAGATGATTCAGATATTGATTTGCTGATGGATGATGAGTTTGATAGTAATGATGACGAGATAATAAAACCAACTCTTGAAGCTGAAAATATTATCAATATGAAAAATGGTCCAACAAATAATAAGATATCAGAATTTATCGACACTCAATTGATAGTAAGTGAAAATTATTTTTATAGAATTGGAACAATTAAATATCAAAAGGTTAATAGCACAATTATAGATTGTAAAGTTTTTAAAAATTCATTTGATAAAAATTTAACTGATTCATTACTTATTGTTCAAAATGATGGTTATTTGGTTAATATTTTACCTTTTGCTGATTATTTAGGTAATAGTGTGGTTCTACAATACTGGAATTTAGGAAATAAAGGACCTTGGGAAATAGTTAAGAGTGATTTTGATAATGAACAGTTTTTTCTTGTAAATAAAGATCTGGGATTAATAAAATTTTTCAAATTTGAAAATGCTCTTCACTTTCAATTGGTAAATAATCTAAATTTAGAAAATACAAAGATAATTCACAGCATTTTTTTGAATAATTCTAATATTAATTCTGATAAAAAGCATTATATTACCATCTCACCGATGTTAAGATTTGATAGGCTTGTATATTTTTGCCTAGAGTGGGAAAGTTTACTTCCACAGTATAAAAAAGTACACCAACTTACCTTATTAAAAGATGAAGTACCCTTAGGTTGTATACCAATAGGATCAACGAATATGTTAGCGTATTCAAACAATAATGTATCGCTAGTCTCTGCTAACCAAATTATGTCTGGAGAAACTAACTTTAAGATTTTCAAGTTAAGAGAATTGAAGGGCATCAAATCCTATTTTCAAGCACCAATGCTGTTGGAAAAACTGAAAAAAAATAAGCCAGATGAATTTTCAATATTTGAATATAGTACTGTTATATTTACTTCAACAGGAAATATTTGTCTTTGTCTTTCAAATATGCAAAATAATATAAAATTTTATTTATTGACACGATTCAAGGGTTTACGTAATATATGTCCTGTGATTTCTGAAGAAAATTACCAAAATGAATCTCTTCATTATGATATTATCGTCACTAGCTTTGGTAGAAGTCTAAAGTTGACACTAAACTTGGATCAATTAATTGAACTTTCAGAAACAAAGAGAATCGTATATAGCAAGCTTTCTTTAAACGGGGTTATTTTCAAACATACATTAGATAGCTCATCTGAAGACAATACTAGTTTATTATGCATTCCATCATTGAATGATTATGTTGATCCAGATTTATGGCTTACTTCACCAATGGCGATTACAAATTTGAGCACAAAGTTTCCTATTAGAAAAATACATACAGTTTGTAAACTGGATCAGTTTCAGATGTTTAATAAGATTATGTTTATTGATACTTCACGACTGCCTGACACCTTCAAAAATTATTTAACCAATGATTTAGAAAATTTACTTGAAAGTGAAATTTTTTTTATTGTTGCTACAGACTCTACATCCTATTCAAGAGCATATATTTTACAGGTGTCTCAAGATGGTTCACAGCTAACAGAAATAAATGATTTACTATGTAAAACTGCCACAAATACTTTAGGTTTGTTCTTCACTTCCAAGAGTATGGTACAAATTACAAACGATTCCATTTATGTTGAGGATATAGAATTTATTAACAATAATGACACATATTTACGAAATAGAAGATATTTTAATCCTGAAAGTAATATTGATGGTTTTTCATTATTCGAAAACCGTTTAATATTTTGGAACTCTGGTGATTCTTATATTTGGTGTACTGAGAATATTGATAATTTTCACGAAGATTCTGATTTCAAAAAAAAAAATATTTCTTTTAAAAGTCCTTCTCTGTCAAATCGTTCTTGTTTATATCAAATTCTAATTATGAACAATAACTCTATCTGTTTATCATTTCCGTTTTCAATGCAAATATGCTCTTGGAGTGCATTAATAACCGATGAGAGAATAGAATATTCGGTTGATAGTGTTAATCATCAAATTGATAGAGAAATCGAGCCTGATCAGCCTATAAAATTACTTTGTTCAACAACAGAGGGTATCATATTTTATCTCCAAGACAATGTATTAATTAAACATGATATTAGGGAGGAAAGTAGTTACAGAATTGAATTAGATTTCAAAATTAGCACCAACATTAAATTTAAAATAGTTCAAAGCAGTTTATTTATTTTGTTTTCTAGCGATAAAATTACTGTTATCAAGGTCAACAATTTTGAGAAAGAGATGGATTATGACATATATGACTTGAAAGTCCCATATGTCGGAAAATTTAATCCAATATTAGATGTTGGTATAGCTTCATCAAGCGATAAAATATTTATTCTGTACTCCTCAGGATTACATGTATGTGATCCTTCCTACTTTACTAGGAATTGTTCAAACTTTCTACTTAAATCTACTAGAACTGTACGAAAGCAGTTTATGTTTGTTGAAAAACTTAATAGAATGATAGTTTTGAATATTGATACAAAAGAGTGGGACTGTATTAAGCTTCTAAATGGCAAAACTTTGGCTCTTGATTCTGCTATCCTGAATTCTGTTCCAAATTCTAAAATAACAAGTATGTTTGAATTACCGTCGAATGGAACACAAAATGGCAATGATATTACTATACTATTAAATTTCGAAACAATGTTGAAATTGGCTAAATTTACACCAACGAAAGGTAATATCATTATCTCTGAAATAGCTTCATTTTCATTTGAGTCTTTACTAAATGAGAAAGTTATTTTAGGAAAAGACGGTTCAATTAAGGTGATAACAAAAGGAAATTCGGTGTTAGATGACTCCATGGATAGAATGGATACATTTTATAACTTGAAAGTGATAAACAATGAGTTTCGTATTATTAATCAATTCAAGTTCAATGGTGGAGGATTGCTTACAGATTTTGATGTCTGTAAAGGTAACATAATATTCACAACTAATAAATGGGATAGATTATTTATCTTTAGAAATTTTTCCAAAACAATTAAAAGAAATGAATTAGATCTAATTGAATTAAAACTTCCTATGAGTTCATTTGTCACCAAAATAAGGACTTTGAATGATGAAACCTTTTTAATATCTCTCAGATCAGAAGCTAGATCTGATCATGTTGCAGAATTACTTTGTTATAAAATTATTGATATTATGAGTATGGAAAGTAATTTAATAAGGATATATTCCACCATTTTTGAAAACAATTTAGAAGATAGATCTATATTGATTTACGATCAAACTAGTAATGATAAAGCGGACAGTAATAGACAATTAATACAACCATTTTCAAAAACGCATTATGAAAAGGCAATTAAAAATTTTACTTTTGATACAAATTCCAATAAATTATTTGTTCTTATGAGTGACCAAACAGTTGTGAGTTACAAACTATTGAACAATAGCACAAATAATTTAAAGGAAAATACCTTTGCATTGAAGAAAAATTATAAGACTACAAAAAGAAATTTTGAACTCGATAACTATTCTTTGACAGATTCGGGACTTTGGTTATTAGAGAGAGACGGTGAAATTAAAAAGAAATAAGACAGATACCAATACACATGGAAACATATGTAAGCATTTATATTAGTCTAAAAATATGTATGTATATATATATATATATTATGAAAAGAACTACGTTTACATCAACTACTATTGCGTTAGCCAATTTAGCCTGTTTACCCGGAGTAGAGAGGTCTTATATTTTTTTTTCTAAAAATATTCAAAATTGAAAAATTTGAGATTTTGAAGGGAATCAACAAATCAAGAATCTACTGCTAGCATAATAACACGAATAAGAAGAACAGTATTTGGTGTAGTATACTAATTAGATCGGATCGTTTAATTTTGATTACAATTACATTCCAATAGACTCTGATTTGTGACTTAATATTATTTATATTTAACTTGAGTTTATTCCTCAGACGGATATATAATATCGATATACCAAAGCCTCATATTAAATAATTGAAGAATGTCTCAACAAGTTGGTAACAATGTTAGAAGAAAATTAGTCATTGTAGGTGATGGTGCCTGTGGTAAGACTTGTTTATTAATTGTTTTCTCAAAAGGTCAATTCCCGGAAGTATATGTTCCAACTGTCTTTGAAAATTATGTAGCAGACGTTGAAGTTGATGGTCGTCGTGTTGAATTAGCATTATGGGATACTGCTGGACAAGAAGATTATGATAGATTAAGACCATTATCTTATCCAGATTCTAATGTTGTTTTGATCTGTTTCTCAATTGATTTACCAGACTCTTTGGAAAATGTTCAAGAAAAATGGATTGCTGAAGTTTTACATTTCTGTCAAGGTGTTCCAATTATTTTAGTTGGTTGTAAAGTCGATTTGAGAAATGATCCACAAGTTATTGAAGCTTTAAGAGAAGCTGGTCAACAACCAGTTTCTACTAATGAAGGTGAAACTATTGCTGATCAAATTGGTGCTTCAGGATACTTTGAATGTTCGGCTAAAACTGGTTACGGTGTAAGAGAAGTTTTTGAAGCTGCTACAAGAGCTTCTTTAATGGGTAAATCAAAAGATCATGGCAAATCTAAAAAGAAGTCAAAAGAAAAAAATAAAAAGAGAAAATGTGTCGTATTGTAAGTAAAAAAAATTAATTAATTGAAAATTTTATTTTTACATATTTCCTATCCATTTCTCATCATATTTCTATCATATTTGAATCATTTTTTCTAAACATATTTATTATTCACTTCGATATATTTTATATTAAATTTTTGCAAGTTCATTTGAAGCCATTCACGAACTAGAAAGTGGTCTTTTCTGATAAATTTTCTTTAAATTTAAGAAGAAGAAGAAAAATAGAAAGATTTATCAAGGTAGTCATCCAGTTTTAACGTACTTTTAATTCTGTTTAAATAGTTAATATAAATATATAAATATATGTACTAGTAGTTAACATTATTATAATGTTATTTTATTGAATTCTATTTCATTAAATTAAATAAATGTTAAATGTAATTAATTCATGGCTATAAATAACAATAATTCTTAAAAACATTTCAATGGTATTTTGCAAGAATTGAAGAATAATAGTTTTAAGTAGGATATCTATTGTTGGTTGAATTTCGATAATGTATTTCAAATAATTCTTAATTAATTACTTATTACTTAAAATCTTTACACTGTCATATCGCTCTAAGCCTCTTTAACCTTTAATCCAGTGATGGTCAAACTAATACAGCTAGAGATATATAAGTACATAGTTTTATAATAATGATACTCTGTATTACAGTATATGATTGTAAATTTAATTATTTATAATTTGTAAAGGATTTCATATATTAAAAACTAGTACTGAATAATATTGAGTGGTCACCAAAATATGAAAATAGGTATATCCAAGAAGCTATTATCAACAATGAATTCAAACAGAATGTCACACTTAATAAGACGTTAGTAATTGTTGGAGATGGTGCATGTGGTAAGATATGTTTACTAATGATTTACACTTCTGGTAAATTTATCAAATATATGTTTCAACTATATTTGATAATTATGTCGCACAGGAACAACTTCTTAATAGCTCGAATACAATTTCTTTGACGTTATGGGATACAGCACGTAAAGAAGAATACGATAGAGTTAGACGATTATCATATCCAAAGACAAATGTCGTCCTGATTTGCTTTTCAATTGTATCTTTGGATGATTTTGAGAATTTAATAGAATGGATTGCCGGAGATATTGCATTATTGTAAAGATGTGCCTGTTATATTGGTAGGGTGTCAGCAAGATTTAGAAGACGATATCAATGTTATCGAAACCTTGAATTAAGAAGAAATGACTCCCATATCCGCTGAAATGGGTAATGAAATTGCAAAAGAGATTGGAGCTGTAGAATATTGTTGAATGTTCATCAAAAACCGGTATAATGTCAATTTGATATTTGAACATGCAGCAAATACAACAGGAATAGGGAATCAATCAAAGAGGTTCATTGTCAACTAACAAGAATGGTTAAAGAAAAATGTGTATCATAGTATAAATAAAATATATATCTAGATAAATTAATGAGAATTATTAAAACTATTTTAAAAATATCATTATGCTATTTTGGATTTTCTGTCAAAAACTGAGAAAATTTACTTGTTTCATGAATACCACATTCTGTTTTTGCTTTACCTTTCCAACGTCCTGATCTTTCATCTTCACCTTCTTTAACTGGCTCTGTTGAGTGATAATCACCAATAGATCTGTAACCATAATCTAACAATTCATTATAAGGTACATTATTTTCATCTATATAATTTTTAACTTGTTGGAAAGACCAATCTGCAAATGGATTAATTTTTAAAATATTATTAATTTCATCAATTTCAATATAATTTATATTTGAACGTGAATTACCTTGTGATTTCCTCCTACCAGTAAAAACTGCAGTAATTTTTAGTTCATTATAAGCCCTACTTGCAGGTTCAACTTTAGCCAAAAAATCGTATCTTAAATCATCTGTTTCCCATAAGAAATCACCATATTTTGCAACAAAATCATTTGTTGTCTCGCAATCTTTTGGTTTGTATACAATAACATTTTGATTCTTAGTTTTATAGTATTTATCTTCAATTTTTTTCAATATCTCAATAGTTTGAGGGAAATGGTATAAAGTATCAATAAATAATAGAGGTATCATCTCATTTGAATATTTGTTTTTATGGATAATTTTTGATATCATATCAATAGTGGCCAAACCAGTTAAGCCAAATGCAGTTGTTTGAAATAAATGTGGGAAAGTAACAATTGACCACTCAATAATACCTTGAGGTGAAGACAATTTTGATAGTAAATTATTCCAATGGTCTATTTGCTCTTGTGTAACAGTAATCCCGTTATTCAATTCATATTTGTTAACACTCATAGTCTGTCTAATAATACCTAAAACCGACAACAACCAGAAGGGCAGTACTGTCGCAAAGATAATCATTCGAACAAACTAATAGTATTCTAGATACCAGTCTATTTATATTTCAAGATAGCCTCTATTAATTACCAATTAATAGAAATATAAGAACCACCACATAACAAATAATGTCACAAATACACGTGAAATGGCGTATTAAAGATAATATTTCAATATATTAAACAAATATAATCAAATTAAGTTCAATTATTTCAACTATATAACCAGAATAGTCTGGTTATACTCCCTCAATCCGTGTTTCTATATATATACATCAATACACAGATACCAGTCAGTACTCAGTTCACTGACATTCCATTTATGTTGCAATTAATAGTTAATTATCTGAAATTTTAACGAAATCGCCTTCAAAAATCCAAATGAGAAAATTGGAAAATATTCATTGATAAAACATGAAAAGATGCAGATTGAACTAATCCATTTGTGTATATCAAACGGTATTGGTCTGTTCAAACTGGGTTCCACTTCCAATTGGATTAGCGGTGAATTAAGTGAGTATCCAGGTTATAATTTTAACATTTGAAGTAGCAAGGAAAAGTTTAGAAATGAGTAGTAGTGAAAAGACAGATGAAGACCTTTTACAAGAATCACTTGCTGGATCTGTAGAGCAAGTGGCGTCTATTATTGAATCACTTATTGAATTAGGTGTTTCTGTATATGATTTCCCTGGTACTCCTGAAGCTACTCAAGGTATGGTAACGAATTTGAAAAGAAACGTTGATAAGTTATCTAAATTAAATCAAACAAGTAATAAAATTGATACACCTTTGAAAAATGTTAATATTCCATTAGAAGTTGTTCAATATATTGAGGATGGTAGAAATCCAGATATATATACAAGAGAGTTTGTTGAAGCAATTAGAAGATCTAATCAATATCAAAGATCAAAAATGCATGGTTTAAAACAATTAAGAGATTCTCTTGCAGAAAAAATTTCTGAAGAATTTCCTGATCTAAATGATATTGTTGAAAACATTATTGAAAGAACTAATCTACCATCTGGTGAAATGATCAAAAATGAATCGACAGTGGAAGAAAATTTAGAAAATGTTAGCTCAATAAAATAAAAAGATTTGATAACCTCATTTTTGAGAATAAACGAAAATGGAAAGTATTGTAATAATAAACGTTTGTCGTTCTAAAAAAGTTATAAAGTTATGATGGAATGTTCAATTATATACGTGACATGCATAAATATATTTATACACGAACAAGAAAATAGATGCATATCTACTACATTCATATTTTTATAATAAGATGAAATGATACGTTGTATTTTACCGTGATAAGGGCGTAAATAGTTAGACAAAAATAAAAAGCATATAATAATGTATAATGAATTGGTTGCATTAATAGATATTTTTTTCTAAATATAACAGTAATTGTTTGTATACATTCCATTCATTTATATAAAAATGTATATATATATATATATATATATATACATATATACATTTTAAATGCAAAAAAAAAATAAATGGTCCCTAGCAGGATCGAACTGCTGATCCCCGCGTTATTAGCACGATGCCTTAACCAACTGGGCCAAGGGACCTTTTAATTATTTTAATATTCGTAATAATGCGTTGTTAATATTAGTATAGCCAGTTGCATAAAGTTACTTATACCATAGTAACACACTAACTAAAACTGAATATCTCATACATCCTACTTCTAGGCCTGGTATGCTCAATGACTCGCATACTACTCTGTCTCAAAGCTGTCCAGTATGTATAGTTCTGTATCATTGATATGGTGGTATCACTATTAACGTAGTGTTGAAGTTTATTTGTTCCTTCTAACAGAAAAAAGGACATGAAAATAATGAGAATACGAATATGAATACTAGCAGGAATAGCATAAATGGTTGGTTGTATTCGTGTATAAATAAAGATATATTTGTATGCTGTTGCCATTGAGCTCTTGTTCAATTGTATTTGTTTATAAAGATTCTTTTGTAACTTAGTAATGCGTTTTTATTTGTGGTTGTAAAGCTGTTTTCGTTGTTCAAGAAATTTAAGATTTAATTAGAAGACTATTCTCATATTCGATTACAATTTATATACTATTCGATTCGATTTCAATAATATAATATAAGTATGTCAGCGGAATTGAAAACAGGAGATTTAGTTTTGTGTAAAGTAGGTTCATTTCCTCCTTGGCCTGCTGTTGTATTTCCACAAAGATACCTCCGAAATGATGTTTATCGTAAAAGGAAAGCTACATGTGTAGCAGTATGTTTCTTTAATGATCCGACATATTATTGGGAACAACCTCATAAGTTAAAAGAATTGAATTCTAAGATTATTAATGAATTTTTAAAAGAAGGTTATAAAACAACTACACAACAAGATTTAATACAAGCATATAAAGAAGTATCTAAATATAAAAATTTAAATGATTTCATTATTAACAGATTTACAGAAGAAAATAGATTAGATGAGTTAGAGAATCAAGATCAAGACCAAGATATTATACCACAAGGTGAAGATCCTTTCTTAACTAAGTCCCACCAAAGACAAAGGAAAAGTAAAAATTATTCATCATCTGAAGTGAATTCTGACAGTAGTTCTCAATCAAATAATAAAACTGATCTAGTTAAAAGGGATAAAAAAAGAAAATTAAAAGATGATAAAGAAAATATTGATGAAAATGAAGTACCTAAAAAAATAAAATTAAAGAAGAAGAGTAAATTAGATACTTCAAGAAATGTTGAAATTTGTTTATTATTTCGTAGAAAAATTCAAACAAATTTAGTTCAAAGAGATACACCACCAAATAAAGCAGAAATTGAAGAATCACACAAACTATTAACAAAAATTCAAGAAAATTTAAATAATCAACCTGAATTTTTTAGTCTAGATGCTTTGAGAAAAAGTAAACTACATAAATTATTAAAAGTTATTGTTAATGATGATAATTTAATTGAATTTCATCCAATATGCAAAGAAATTTTAATTCACTGGACTGATAAAATAACAAAATTAAAACTCGAGAAAGTAGAACAAGAGAAACAAAAATAGAAAATACATCAATTCTGCTCTCTTTTATTTTTCATGTTTGTATTTTTTGGAATTTTTTATTTATTCATTCATTTATCATTTTTTGGCTTTCTTTTTTTACTATTATTCAACATCAACAATACTTCATTTCAAACTTTGAATCATTAAACAAAACAAGAATATTGTTAAGTTTTTATTTTGATTTAATTATCCCCCGGAAACTTTCCAAGTACATGGGATTTGTGTTACTATTATTTCACTCTATTCAATATCATATCTGAACTTAATATCTAAGTATGTTTTTCCTTATATGATTATACAAAGATATATCGATTACAATTGAATATCTTGTATTTAAACAAATACGCATATACTAAGGTTAAATTCGATTAATGATTTCATTAATTTATATGTATATACGTATCTGTATGTATCTGTATGTATCTGTATGTATCAATTAATGATTATTTAAGTATAACTAACTTAATACTAACTTCTTCATATTTTTCAGTTTTTAACCTCTCTCGCTATAAATTAATTACAAGATCCAATTTCCATTGCATTTGAAAAATACGAATGTTAAAAACAATATTTGTTACAAGAGTTGCTGATTGATAAATAAAGAATATTGTATATAAAGCATTGATAGAATAGTTAAAAGAGTTACAATTTTTTATTCTCTGAAAATACTGAAAAAAAAAAATGAGTGCCAATAATGAAGCTGATAAGAGCAACGATAATAACTTAAGTGCTGATGAAATTGCTTTATATGATAGACAAATTAGGTTATGGGGTATGGCAGCACAGGCAAGAATGCGTTCTGCTAAAGTATTATTAATTAATTTAGGATCAGTGGGAACGGAAATTACCAAAAATGTTGTTCTTAGTGGTATAGGATCTTTAACGATTTTAGATAATCACATAGTTACAGATAAGGATTTGGGATCTCAATTCTTCTTGGATTCAAAGTCAGTTGGATGCAAAAGATTGGAAGTTACAAAAGATAGAATAAAAGATTTGAATCCAAGAGTTAATGTGATATTTGATACTGATTATTTTAAGCAAAAGAGTAAGGATTATTATAAAAATTTCGATTTGGTTATCATAACAGAATTGAATAGGACAGATATTGTTGAGATTAATAATATTACAAGATATTTCAATATCCCATTATATGTAGCAGGATCAAATGGTTTGTTTGCATATATATTTGTTGATTTGATACAATTTGATTCTGAAGATGAAAAATTAAGAAGTATAAAAGCTACAACACCTGGCAAAATTTCACAAAACAAAGAAATTATTAATGTCACTACACGCTTTGATGAAGAAGATAACAAGAAAATTTTTGAAAAAATTGTAACTAGACATACTTATAAACCATTTAATGAAATACTTGAAACTGCAACATTAATAAATAAGTTGAACCGTAGACAATTAAAAAGACTATCTGGCACAGTACCCTTAACGTTTGCTTCATTTAAACATGCAGATGATTCAGTAAAATTATCTCCTGAACTTTTGAAGCAATATATGGAAGAAATCTCTGAAGCATTTGGTGTTAGTACTGATATGATTAAAGATGAATATTTTGAACAATTTTCTAAACAGTTTGGTGTTGAATTTGCCGCTGTATCTGCTATTATAGGGGGTGCTATTGCTCAAGATGTTATTAATATATTAGGTAAGAAACAGTCGCCAATTAATAATATGATTATACTGGATGGTATTACCATTGATATGCCTATATATGAATTTTAGTTTGCTTGATATATAGAAAAGATACAAATTAATCATTATATTTCAAGTATAGTGTTTATGATATAATTATTATATGTTTAAAAATCATTATAACTTATAATATACACGGAATTATTTTTAATATATAAAACTATATGGTATGAAAAAAGTATGTCTTTATGTCTTTCTTTTTCAAAAATATTGATAAAAAGTAATGCACTAATGAATGTTTTTCAATAGAAATATTCATTTTATCGATCTTTATTTTTTAGTTTTAATTAAATTTCTATATTATTTTTATTTTCTTTTTGCTTTTTTGTAATTTTCATCATTTCCTATTACCTTTTCGTAATAATGTCAATTTCTAAGTTTGACCACTTACAGCAACTGATTGTAAATGAGACATAAAGTTTTGTAATGATACATCATCAGTTAAAACAACAGTAGCACCACCATGGCTGGCATCTTGATAACTATCCGATGGGTTTAATTTAGACAATAAAAATCTGGCTTGAGAACCACCAGCTTCAGTATCAATAAATCTTGGTAATGGGAATCTGTCTACTAACAATTCAGCAGCTTCTAATTTTGGTTCCTCCAATAAAGATTTGAAGTCCGAATATTGCGGATCATCTTGATAACCAGCTTTTCTCCATTGAGCAATTTGTTCACCGTGGTATATTAAAATAAAGAAGAAGGTATCTAATAATAAAATTGTATTTGGTTTTACGGAAACAGAATCCAATAATACAGGTTGTGGTTCATCTTCCATGGAGAATGATGTCAATATAGGTTGAATCATAATTAATGAATTAGTAGCATCTTCTCTTGTGAAAATATGTCTATAGAATGCAGTTTCATCTGGTGAATTATTAAATACACTTAAGAATTGGGATCTTCTTAAATAATAAGTAAATTGAGGATATAATGAAAAATTTGGAGCTAATCTAAATGACATTGGATCATCTTTGTTATAATCAGCGTATTTTTGACATAGTTTAATCAAAGTTCTATCAATCCATCTAATAATATCAGCACCGTCATCATTTTCTGCTTTGTGAACAGCGATTCTTGCCATTAAAACAGCAGCAGCTTCTTGATCGAATGAAGCGGCAATGCCTGGAGCACCAAATGGTAACAATTGATTGGCAACAGTAGTAACTCTAACACGATTTGTACCTGAAGAATGTTGATAATTTGTAACAAATTGAGTATACGCTAAACGTGGATTTTCATTAGGAGCTGGTGCATTCGTTGCAATAGTATTAGCAATTTCAAAAAAAACAGCGTAAGAATGATTTGGTGTTAAAGCAGACATTTTCCACGTAGAGGTACCACCAGTACCGATTTCTGAATCACTAATATTGTTGCTATCAGTTTTTTTAACAGCAGAAGCATGACCTATTAAACCTTGTAATTTTAAATCTTTACTTGTTTTAACAGCCATATGACCATTAAAAGCCATTTTCAAATAACCTTCTTCATCTCTAGAAAACATTCTTAGATAAGATTGTTTAAAAATTGAAGTAGAGAATGCATCAGTCAATAATAATACACCACCAGTTAAGTTCGTTAATTGCTTCATTTCTGACATACCAATTTGATCATAACAGCCAGCAAAAATATCTACAACATGGCCATTTTCAGCGACTCTTTCAGCTAAATGGTTATAGAATTTACAAGCTTTCTTATAATGAGAAGCACGATCAGAATCAATATCATTATGTGATCTAATTGGATCTTTTAATTCTGGTGAAACAATTAAACCTGGACCTACTGTTGCAGGACCTGAGGAAAATAATATAATTCTTGCAGCAAAATTTTTATAAGAACCTTGTAAAATTAATGACGCAACATTTAATGCTTGACCAGTAGCTCTTTGTGGTCTATTACCAGCTGGAATAGACCATTTATCGGGAGTTAAATTTTCAAATAACTGTGTTAATTTAAATTCGATTTGATCTAATGGTAAGAAAAATCTGTTTAATGAAAATGGAGTAATTTTTGCACCTTGAGCACTACTACCCATACTACTTGATGGTTTTTGACCAGTTAACATTTCAATAATTTGTTCAAATTGATATTCTCTATCACCTCTAAATACATTTGATCTATCGATAATTTCACTTGATAAATCATGTAATTCAATAACATTTCCAAATGTAATTAAACCAACTAATGCATTTGGTGGTAATAATGATAATGAACTAATTAATGATTCTTTTAAAGAATTTAAATTTTCTTGTTCAGAAGTAATATCAACAACAAAGAAAAAAATTGGTGCAACTTGAATTGGTTTATTTGTAATATATTCAACAGTTGTATTTTGTAATTCCATTGGCATATTTTCTTGGGTCATATTTGCATATTGTGTTGGTAAATGATTTCTAGAATTACAAATTGGACATGTCCATGAATTATTTCTTGGATCAATTATACAATAAGGATTTAAAATTGATTTACATTGTGGACCAGAACAAATAATTGGATTATATTGAGCAATATTTAATTCTTCAATTTCTTTTAATGGCGTATATAAACAACCTAACGGTACGACATTTTTTGTTGCATCTGTTCTTGTTGTTGGAAATACATTCCAAGAAAATCTTACACCATTGATATCTTCGTTTGTTTCAAAATCCATGATAAATTTTATTGTATCTGTGATGGGTATATGTAGTATAATTTTTTTATTTATTTAAAAACAACGAAGAGTAAAATAATAAGCAGTAATTGTAAATGTGTATGTATATCAATGAATAAGGTATCAATATATTTACAGATTTACAGACAACAGACAACAGACAACAGACACTATTTTTTCCTTTTTCAACTCTAAACTCTCAAACGATTCGTTACAAAAGTAAAAGGGGGCAGTATAATTATCGTAATAAAATCTCAATGTATGTTACTGCTAAAACGCCAAAAAGAGAGAAGCAGAGATAACCAAAATATTTTCTTAACTACCTCAATTGATATCCTTGCTTGTCAATTGGCACAATTATCTTATTGACCTTCTGTACTTGCACTTTTACAACAATTTAAACCATCGTAAACGATTTGCCACGGTGGAAAGTTTCTGTGTATTTATATATTTTTTGCCTCTTTTCTCATTTCAAAACACAAAAACGAACAAATTATTTATTGAGATCCGTGGTCATTGTATACGGATGATAAAATAAGATAAATGGATATTGAAGTTGAGTATAAAAGTGGTGAAATGGTTGGACAGATTAGTGAAAGAAGAGGACTTAATTGTAACATTGGGGAGACCAGTGGTCGATTGGATTGAAGAATAATTGGGTATTATCTCAACATGATTGAATTGAGTGAAAAATTTATCGTTTTTGGTTGTTTTATAAGTAGACTATTTATCTCTATCTTATTCCCATCATTGCAAGATCAATTAGATAAATCAGTGGAATTTTCAAACCCTTTCACATCTTATAAATCACTAAAAGAAGGTGTTTATTTATTACAAAATGGTTTCCCAATTTATGATGGTGGTGTTGTTCATCATTCTCCAATACTAGTTGCTTTCTTCAACTTATTAAATATGTTGAATTTTACAAATGATTACAAAAATGATTTATTAATTTCAATTTTATTCGCATTAATTGATTCAATCATTGTTTATCAATTAATTAAAATAAATAAGTCTTTCAAATATAAAGAACAGAATTATTTATCGAATTCAATTATTGGTTTATTATATATTTTAAATCCATTAGTAATATTATCAAATATTAGTAAATCATCAATAATATTCAAAAATTTTTTCATTATAAATTCAATTTTTTATATTTTAAGAAATGATTTAATTATTTCAAGTATTTCAATTGCAATTGCTGGTTATTTTTCATTATATCCATTGTTATTGACAATACCCATTTTATCAATGATTAATCTAAATTCAAAAAAAATTAAATTTGTTTTAATTGAATTGTTAACAATATTAGTATTACTTTTATTAAGCTTTTTAATTAATAATAATAATTTTAATTTTATTAAAATGAATTATATTTCAATGATTAATTTTGAAAAATTATTCCCAAATTTAGGTTTATGGTGGTATTATTTTATTGAAATGTTTGAAATGTTTATACCATTTTATCATGCCGTATTCAATTTATTCCTAATTTCATTAATTTTACCATTTACATTAAGATTTAATAAACAACCTTTTTATGCATTCATTTTATGTTTAGGTTGGATTACATTAACACAACCATATCCAACTCTTGGTGATTGTGGGTTTTTCCTAAGTTTTATTCCTTTTTTTAAACCAATTTTTGGTTATATGAAATACCCAATTTTAACAACATTATTATTTTTACATGCCATTATTCTATCTCCAATTTTTTATCATCTTTGGGTTAATTTAGGTTCTGGTAATAGTAATTTCTTTTATGCTATTTCATTAGTTTATGCATTAGCTATTGCTTCACTTTTAGTTGATATTTGTTGGGCAATGTTGAGAATAGAATATGACAAAGGTAAGCCAGATTACTCAAAAAAAATTACTCAAATTTAATTAAAAATATAACCATTTAATAAATACGAAATAAAAAAAAAAGAATATATTGTAAGGAATTTTAGCTTTTGTTAGAAATCATCATATAAAAATAGATAAAATAACAACTAAATTTACATAAATTCTCATGAACATTTAAAATTATTGTCATTAGTCTTTTTTTCTTCTGCAATCTTCAATTTCAGTTGATGGATTTTATGCTTATCAATATGTCTTTCATATCTTTCCTCAATTTTAAATGTTCTATTACATCCATCAAAAGTACATTTAAATTTTCTACCTACTGTGTTCATTAATAATCCAAGTGCAGACTTTCCTGATAATATATAATCACCTAATTTATCTTCATTTTTTATTGTTAGTCTATCATTTAACTTACGTCTTTTTATTAATTGTAAATCTTCTTCTGCTCTTACAGCATTTTCGTTATAATTTTTATCTATTTCATTATTACTATTATTCTCTATATTATTACTATTATCACCATTATCATTATCAATATCAATATCAAGTGTATTAATCTCTGTCTTATTTACAGCTTCATTCTCCGGTATTAGTAATTCTTTTGGAATTTGATCGCTATGTTTCTCTTGATAATGCTCAATTAGTTCCATTTTTTTATGAAATGATCTTGCGTTTTCACAAATTGTACATTTCCAATTTTTACTAACTAAAGATTCATCATGAACTTTCATATGCATTTTTAAACCAACTTCACCGACACAATATTTATCACATATCGAACAACGTATTTTTGGATGATCATTTCTTGTATGAGTTTGTAATTGTGACCAAGTTTTAAAATTTTGTGAACAATTGTTGAAAGAGCATTGATAAGGATTCTCTAAATCGGGATTATGATGTTTAGCAATATGATTTTTTAGTCTATATGGTCTTTGAAAATTTTTATTACAATGTTGACATTTCAACTTTTCTAAATGAATTGATAAAGTATGTGCTCGTAATTGTGGGTGCTTATAAAATGATTCATTACAATTTTCGTATGGGCAATCAAATGATTTTGTATGAGTAATTTCATGACGTTTTAATTGTTGCCTTGTAGTTAAACCTTTATCACAAAATGAGCATGAAAATGGTTTTATATCAGAATGACTAAAAAGATGTCTTTCCAAATGACTTTTTTTAATATATGATTTTTCACATTGATCACATTTAAATGGTTTATTCCCAAGATGAAATGTTTGTTGGTGTTCTGTCAAAATTGATGGTCTAGTGAACGATTTCTCACAACCATCATAGTCACAAAAAAATTTTCTTTGCCTTGATGAATTCACTGAAGAAGTAGTACTTGTGCTATCAACACTTGATAATGAGTTTAAACTGTCACTTGTATTTGACCGTTTTAATGGACTTGTTGATTCACTCTTCCATAATTTCAATTCCTTTTCACCCTCCATCATTAACTATACTCTTCCCCTTTACACTTCAAAGAAAACCAGGAAAAAACCACAGATTATATTACTTATATCCAGGAGTGTATATGCCTGACTGTTGTTGACAATTTCCACAAAACAACTGCTCTTTTTCTATAAAACTCTCCATCTCATCTCACCTCATCTCATCTCATTTCAAATGATTTAATTTTATTTTTCATTTTTCTTTTACTGCATAGAAGAAAGTAGTAACTTGTAGTTACTGTCATTTCTTCTAAAAAGGTAAAGAAGCACACACAACAAGGTAACTGCTTCCCACATAAACACTATATATATTGCAATTGATTGTTTTGATTGTAATTACTAGCATACCAAACCGTCAATACCATTGAACAGTCTGCTTATGCTTTATTGCTTGCTATTCCTCTACTACGCATCGCTTACCCGGGCCACAAGTGCTTAATATTTTCTCATTTTGTTTAATGAAAAATTTTATCTGAAAAATTTATTAAATGAAGAGATGAAATGGGCAAACTGGGCAGTTAAAAGAGTTCATATATGAATAGTTGGAGTATATATCACACATCTGTCAGATTATTTGATATTGCATTCTTAATCAATTGAACACCCTAAAGTTGTCAACAAAAAAAGAAGATAAAGAGAAATGTCTGATTACGAAGAAGCGTATGTGTTAAGATATTAGTGTTTTTTTTGTTTAGTTATTTTGTTTTTGAAAAACGAAATATGAAGTGGTTTTTGAAGTTTTAATGTCTTTCTTACTAACATTTTCGTTGATTGATTGGTTAAATGATGGGATTTATTTTTCATCTTTTTAATTGACAGTGAAAAAAAAAACATTGCAGTTTTAATGAAGGTAACGAAAATTATGAAAACTTTGATGTAGAACATTTTTCTGATGAAGAAAATTTTGGTGAAACTTTCAATGAAGGTGAACCTAAAACAGAAGATGGCAAAACTATAATTGCTGGTGGTATGGGACCAGATGATTACCAACAAATTGAGAATTCAAGAAGAAAAACTTTGAAAGAAAGAGCTATTGCAAAAGAAGATAGAACAACTACACCATATATGACAAAATATGAAAGGGCAAGAATTTTAGGTACAAGAGCCTTACAAATTTCAATGAATGCACCAGTTTTTGTTGATTTGGAAGGTGAAACTGATCCTTTAAAAATTGCTATGAAAGAATTAGCTGAAAAAAAAATTCCATTAGTCATTAGAAGATATTTACCAGATGGTTCTTTTGAAGATTGGAGTGTTGAAGAATTAATTGTTGATTTATAATCTTAAGAACTTCAAAACTACTTCGATTGATACACAATTTCTTTTTATTTAGAAAAGTAAAGAAAAAAAAAAAGGATAAATAAAATAAAGATAACACTAATATTATCTTTTTCTTAAATTTATGTAAATTCTAACTGCATATTGTATAATAAATAAATAATAAACTCAATAAATAATTCAAAGTCGTAATTATTTAACTCCAACTTTCATTTTTACTTAACAAATAACAGCAAAATATCAAATAAAGCCCTTATTTCTTCCCTTATATTACATATTAATACATATTAATATACATATTTATATATACATATTAATTTTCATTAATTTATTATTCGTCTGTAACAGTATTTAGAAAACTTTTACCATTAAATTCTCCATTTTTTGGATTTTGTTTCTCTGAACTAAAATTTTTTAAGATATCTTTAAATTCATTTTCAGGATCTTCGAAGCCTGCTTCTTTTAAATGATCCACTAGTACATCATTTTTAATCATTAAATCATCTGTGTTACTCAGATTTTTTAAACTTTTCTCCAGTTCAAGTCTATCTGGAAATGCACTTAATGCTCCACCCATTAATGTTAAAAATTCTGGATAACTAATATTTTCAGAATCATTATTCACATTCAACATATTTAATAGATCCTCAGATTCCATATTAATACCCAATGTTTTAAAGGTTTTAGAAAGATCATTTTGTGTAATGGTTCCATCACCATCATCATCGATCATTTGAAAAGCACTTTTCAATTTATCCAGTAATTCAGGACTTAGTTGTTCAAAATTTACTGAAACTGGTAAACTCATACTGTTTTTATACTTATATACACTAAATTCAAAATAGATTGGCTTGCTTTATGTATTATACTCTTTGTAAACTGTATCTTATTCACCTATTCATAGTAATATACATATAAATCTGAAAAATCTGATTTGGCATTTTAAGGCCCAACATCTATAAATTTGAAAAAATAATGTCGAAAGTGAAATTTGAAACATAAGTGATTGATATTTCTAAATGGGAAGTATTTAAAGGATATTGTTGTAAGATACTATTCAGATACGTTTATTTGGTAATCAATACGTATCCAAGCAAGATCTACATAGACAAGATAGTAATTTTTAGCAATGGATGATATCAAAGAGTTATTGAAAGAAGCTAAAAATGAGTTAGCGAGAGGATATTATGAAGATGCCATAGATGTTTCTAAAAAAGTGTTAAAGAAAGATAAAGAAAATTATTTTGCATATGTGTTTCTAGGTAAGGCATATTCATGTCTACCTGAAAATGTTGAAAATGCTACAACCTCCTATCGAGCAGCAATAAAAATTTTACCTTCTAATTTATTAGCATGGAAAGGTCTATTTTTATTAGTTAAACAACAGAAAATACTACCTGAATTTCTTTCTTTTGATGAATATTTTGACTTATGTGGAAAATATCTTGATATTTTGATAGAACAAGAAATATCTCAAGTTGAATTGATTCATGATATTCGTACAGTCAGAAAAGAATACTCAGATTGTGAAGAGTCTTTTTTAAGGCATATGAAACCAGGTACTTTATTAGGAGAAAAATTAGCAAAACATATCATTAAGCCTATCGATGTGTTAAAGGGTTTAATAAATCTTTTAGATAAAAAGGAACAATTACAAATTTCAAAAATTGTTAGTAGAGAAAGATTAAAGATTAGTGCTAATGACCCAGAATATCAAATGAAGATTAATGCATTAGCTTGGGATATTTACAAAACGTCAGAATTAGACGACTTGTTTAACCAATTAGTAAACATAACAGATGATGATGAAAGTAGGGCTGATTTAGAAATACAATGGTTGGAATATAGGATTAAAGTATTGAAATCAATGCCTAAAAATGTTAAACAATCTTTTTTTGAGAGGGTCAATAGCATGGTAAAAGATATGGTTCTTGTTAATCATAATTCTTTGAAAGCTTGGAAGTTATATTTTGAATGGGAAGACTATACGAATTTGGATTCTCTTGATGCTAAAACTGTTGTTAATTTTTTTAAGAAATTCCCAAGTGAACCAGTAGCTGTTATTTTATATGCTTGGGTTTGTTCGAGTTTCTCAAAATATGATGTAAAGGAATTGACAGCTGATAATGAACCAGAAGCAAAAATACCGTCAAAGACAGATTCACAAGAAGTTGAAGATGATGAAGATGAAGATATTCCTGAATTGGCTGAAATGGCTGAAAATGAGGATACTACTCCTTCACTTCTGGAAACGGATGTTCTATCCGCATTAATAGAAAATATACCAAAAGCTCAAAATTCCGCCTTATCACATAGGATAATATCTCAATATTATATTTTATCAAAGGAATATGAAGCTGCATTACCTTATGTAAAAGCTGGTATTTCACTTGTTGCATATTCAATGAGAGATTTAGGTGCTTTACTAAATAGTACAAAACAAGCTTTGACATTAGATTTGGCTACTATCTATACATACATCGATGCTCCAAAAAATCATAAAGTTGCACTAACATTATTTGAGAAAGTTTTAGAAGAATCTAAAGATGATTCTAGAGCCAAATTGGGTAAAGGTCTAATTTATATGGAAAGAGAAAATTGGATTGAGGCAGAGAAATTGTTGGTTGAAGTAGTTGAGCAGTTTACTGAAGATATGGATATATTATCGGAATTTGGTTGGATTAAAGCAAAATTAGGAAATTTCGAGGATTCACTGATTTTTTTCGATAAAGTTCTTGAAAACATTACTGGTGTTGACATGCGTGCAGTTGAATTAACAGCATTGACATTATGGAGAAAAGCCATGGTCTATATGTATAAACAAGAAGAAGAAGATAATTTAATTGAACATAGTGATTTCAGATTTATTAATATGGCATACAAGATATTAATTGAAACCTTGAAAGTGTCAAATACCTTCTCAAATGCATATTGTACATTGGGTGATATATATTCAAAATATTTTAAAGATAAAAAGAGAGCTTTCGGTTGTTACTATAAAGCTTTCGAATTAAATTCAGGTGACATCGTTGCTGCAAAATATATGATTGAAAATTATACTAATTCTGGAAATTGGGATGCCGCCCAAATGGTTGCGGAATCTCTTGTAAAATCAGAAGGTGCTAAAAAACATCTAAAAAATGTTTCATGGCCATTTAGAGTTATTGGTATTGCTAATTTAGAGAAACAACGTGAAGAAGATGCAATTGAATGGTTTCAATCAGCATTGCGTGTTAATAACAATGATATAGAATCATGGGTTGGTCTCGGGCAAGCATATTATGCATGTGGTAGAATTGAAGCTTCCATCAAAGTGTTTGAAAAGGCTATTGAAATCGATTCCTCTCATCAATACGCTAGATATTTTACAGCTCTTTCATTATCGGAAATTGGTGAATATATTAAGAGTATTGAAATTTTGGAAAAAATTACATTGGAGTCTCCAACTGAAGAGTCATTTCAAGCTACCTATGTAGATATTCTTGCCAAACATGCATTTGACTTATACAATCAAGGGTTTTTATCAAAATCAGTCGCGGTTGCAGTTCAATGTATAGAAGTTATTAGTTACGTGGTAGTTGAAATTAAGAAATCTCCTTCTAATATTTGGTTATCACTATCTAAAGCTCTCCAATTATTTGTTATGGTTGAATCAAAATCTGATAAATTAGCAATCGAACTTATCGTATCAATATTTCAGTCAAAGGAACTGAAGAATACTGATGATATCGACTCAATTGATACTGTGAATATTGAAAATATATTATCAACTACGAATGGCGATAATATTTCTATTACCTGTGAATTTTTAATTCTTGCAGCAAAATATGCTATTGCAACTATCGATTTATCATCACTATCCGGTACTGTGAAGTCATCTTTATGGCATAATGTCGGTATTTCTGAATTGTTAGCATATAGTGTCTGTAAAAAGAATAAGTTCAGAGATGCTTGTATTATTTGTTTCAAAAATTCTATTAAATATCAATCCAATTGCGTCGAATCATGGATTGGTTTAGGTGTAGCAACAATGGAATTGAACTGGAAGGTCTCGCAGCATTGTTTCGTTAAAGCTACAGCTCTTTCTCCTAAAAATACAGATATTTGGTTCAATTTAGCTTTGTTGGCTTTAAAGAATGACGACACTGAACTGTCACGTGAAGTGTTTTTAAGATCTCAGAGTATTGCTCCACAAGATTCGTCACCTTGGTTAGGTATGGCATTGTTGTTAGAAAAAGAAGGTAAATTGGTGGAAAGTTCTAATATGTTTGGACATTCTCTTGTTTTATCTAATGGTAAGTCTAAAGCAGCCCAATTATTATATGCTAAAAGTATTTTGATCAACCAAATAGGTAAAGGAAGGGATGAAAGAGACATAGAGGCATCAGAGGAGTTAACAACTGCAGCCTACGGTTTAGAACAGTATTTTAAGAAAAGCCCAGATGATGCTTTTGCATTGCAATGTGCACTATTAGTATTTGAGAGATTACATTTATTTAAAAATGCCAGTGAACTAACAGAAAAATTATCTAATATCCTAGAACAAAGATTTGAAAAGAGCCAAAATGAATTTGAACTTTATAATTTTGCAATCATCAAATCACAGTTTGCTAGAACTCAATTAGGTCTAGGTAACTTTGAAAACGCAATTGAAAATGCAGAAATATCGCAAGGCATTCTTGCAGATTATAATACTGAAAATTCAATTGTCACCCAAATTTCAAATAATGTTTGTCTTGGATTGGCCAATTTTTTCCTCGATAATTTTGATGAAACGTTGAACCACTTTCAAACTTTATTAAAATTATCAAAAGAGTCAAAAGAATTGATCATAGTTATAGCGCAATGTCTATATGATGTTGGCACAGAGGACTGTAAAAACATTGCGTTAGATGAGTTGGCAGAGTATATTAGCAGTAATGGTAATGATCTTTTGGTTTCATTAACAATTGCAGCAATATCCATTATTGACAATAACACAGATTATATGAATACTATGCTTGAAGAATTAAATAATGTCTCTCTTGGTTCAAGAATGAAAGATACGCACCAAGATATACCTTATTTGATTTCTGAGCTAAACAAGAAATTAATTGAAACAAATAGAGCTGACCCTAATTTAAATATTTGGCAAAAAACAGCTTTCTTTTTCCCTGATAATACAGAATCATGGAAAAAATTAAACAAGAAAATTAGTCAAAGATTATCTACTGATGGTCAAAATAAAGTAACAGCGGAGCAAATGTCTGAACAATATTGTAACCTGGGTAACATAAAAAGCATTCAAAGAGGTATATTTTTATCTCCATGGAGTAAAAATGCAATTACTTCTTTAAAAGAATGTTTTTAGTTGATGCGAAATATTTTTTTTTCCTTATTGATCTATAGAATACATAATTGAATTATATATTAGGTAATATCTGTTTAATTAATTACTAAAAAAATTAGAAAAAAGTTTGAAAATATTAAAATTTGTAAACTTCCCATAATGATATTAATCTTGTAACCCTTGTAAAAATGTTTAATTCACGGTTATTAATCGTTTTCAGTTGATTAAGTTCACCTGGTAATAATAATTCATTTTCTCTACCTCTAACATCATCCCTATTTGCCTTTGTTAATAAAGTAAAATTTTCTTCTTTTAATCTCTCGTTTTTATATAATAAATTCGCTATATTCCATGCTAAGTTTTGTTTCATAAAATCATAAGAATGTTTTTCCTTTGATCTAAATAAGAATACTGCCCTTGAAGCAGCTCTATCTGCTGTTCTTGGTACTTCTTGAATTTCAACAGCATTATATTTTATTAAAGAGGCAATAGTAGAACGAATATCTTTTTCTTTCATCAAAGCAGTTGAATTAATTACTTTTTCAGAAACTAATTTTCCATCAACTATACAACGACGTACACGCATTGCAGATGGACCTAATGTTGATTTAATTATAGTATCGTAATTTGATGAGCGTAATATTGGCATCAATTCAGTATATGGAACATAATAAACACCAGGTTTTGTTTCTCTTAAAAATGGTATTTTAGATTTTGAAAGTAATTTTAGATGATTATTAACTAATGAAACAGAATGTGGATCACTATCATCAAAATCTAAAGAATTTTCATCCTCATCTTCATCTTCATCTTCAGCAAGTTCATTTGTATTTTCATTTTCATTTTCATTTTCATTTATCTGTTCTTTAAGAGTTTTTGTTGATTTTGGTGGTAATGGAATTACGAAACCATCTTCAGTTTTTAATTTTTTTATTGGTTGATCATTCATTGTTACTGAAGCGTTGTTTGAACGTTTCATTGTTGATTTTAATTGTGTTGCTAAAGTATTACGTAAATCTAAACGTTTTGGTAAAAATTTTGCGATATCAATTGCATTAAAAGTAATACCTGGGGTTTTTTCTTCTAATAATTTTTCATCTTCTTTAATTGCATTTATTTCATCAATATCTTGTAATAAACCAGTTTTCGATAATGGATTAATTAATGGTAATGAAATTTTTTCAGTTAATTGTAATGCAATTTTATAAATATCAGATGGTATTGTACCAACTCTTGATCTTGCAAAATGAATTAATTGTTTTGATCTTCTTGATTTTAAAAATCTATCAAAATTAAATGTTAATAATAAATCTTCTTTAACAAATTTTAATGAATTTTTTGAATCAATATAAGTAAAATCATTTAAATTTAAATTATTAAAATTTTTTAAGTATTCAATTTTTGCTTTATGTTGTGATTCATTTTTTTTCTTTAAATCAGATAATGTTGAATTTCTTGGTATTTTTTTAAATTCAATTTCATAATATTTATTCCAAAGATCATTTAATGGTAATAGAAAATTTTTATTATAATTAATAATAAAATTATTTTCTAATAATTTTAAGAAACCTAATTTAATTTCAATGATTTCATTTTCATTTTCATTTTCATTTTTAAAAGTTTCTAAATATTCATTAATTGTAATTGAACCTATTGATAACATATTTGTTATAATTTTTGTCAATTGAGTTGATTTAAATTTATTATTAATTTCTTCAATAATTAAATTTGAATATAATAGTATTAATGGACCATCTTCATTAAAGTAATAATATGTAATTGATTTTCCTGATAAATTTGATTCAATTAAATATTTAATTGATTTTAATTGAATCAATGAAATTAAAATCAATTTAATTTTATTTTTATCAATTATTAAGTTATTTGAATTAATTAATTTAAATAATTCAATAAATGATAATCTACCTTTTGAAATCAATAATTCAATAATTAAAGATGCATTATTACCTAAATGTGATTTAATAATTTCAACATATAAGAAAGTATCAGGATTTAATGTTCTTTCTTCTAATGATGAAATATCAATTGAACCTAAATCATCTAAATTTTCAATATTTACAGAATTAGAATCAGCATCAGCATCAGCATCAGCATCAAAACCAATATTATTATTCTTGTCTTGTTCAGCCATCGTATACAATAAACTTTCTCGGTTAAGTTCTCGGTTGAGGAAAGAGCAATAAGGAATTATAATATCAATGCTAGTAGATGATGATATATAAGTGTGTATATATACAAATATAACAACACCTCTCTTGTACTCACTCACACTCATCCACCTCATCTCATCTCGAACTGACCAAAATTTTTCACATTGCTCGTCATTTAGAAAGAAACAGCTGTCATCACCACACACGAGCATCCGCCCATAAAAAGAACAGCATTTTGTTTTTCGCACATTTGCACAACGCGAACCGCGCGCTGTCCCGGCGGACCGCTCGTCCCACACGAACCAATCGAAGTGTCCGGCCTCAGACCGCGAGTTTCAGGGGGCTCGGCGGCTGTTCTCTCTTGGTGGGAAGGAATCTCGTTTGCATCGTATCGTTTCCGTTAACAGCGAGTTGCGCTCTCGTTTTTGTAGTTTTAGTTTACAGTTTACAGTTTATATATATTGGAAGTACATCCATTATTGGAGTGTATTATTGTAATGATTGATCTTTACTTCTTTACTTCGTTACTTTGCTAATCAATTGAATACACAAAGATACCAAGATACAAGATAGTTGTAGTCTTTCAACTGACAATATGTTAAGATACAATGTTGTTAGAAATTTAAACTTACCTTCAATTAACCAATCTATTAGAAATTATACAATTAATGCTATTGAAAATACAGATAAGTTATCAACTTTAGTTTTAAAAATTCATGCGGGCTCTCGTTATCAATCAAAAGATGGTATTTCACACATTTTATCAAGATTCAATTATCAATCAACAAATGAAAAATCTGCATTAAGATTAATTAGAGAATCTGAATTATTAGGTGGTAAATTTGAATCATTCGTTAATAGAGAATTTATTATTTTAAAAGCAATTTTTTTAAAAGAAGATTTACCTTTTTTCGTTAATTCGTTGAGTAATATTTTATATAAGACAACATTTAAATTACATGAATTTAATGAAATTGTTTTACCAGCCGTAATAAATGATTCGATTAATCATAATAAATTAATTATTAATAAAGCAATTGATTTATTATATAATTTAACTTATAGAAATGATTTAGGTAATTCAATTTATTATAATTCAATTGAAAAAATTTCAATTGATGATGTAAAAAAATTTTCAAATGATTTTATTACAAAAAATAATATTGAAATTTATGGTAATGGTATTAATGAATCTGATTTAATTAAATTTGTTAATGATTCATTAATAAATTCATTACCAATAAATGAATCATTAAATAAAAAAAATTTAACAAATAATACAAAGACAAAAACTTTTGTAAATGTTGAATCAAGATTAAGACAATCTGGTAATTCAATTTCTGCAATTTCAATACCTGTTGAAATAACTGATTTTGGTAAATATGAAGTTTTAAAAAATTATTTAAATTCAAATTTAAATCAAGAATTATCAAATTTAATTACAAATGTAAAATTTGATAAATATGATGATACTGGTTTATTTACATTATTTGTTGAAAATTTTGATCCAAATATTGTAAATACATCAATTAAAAAAATTATTAAAACTTTAAAAAATGGTATTGATATATCAATTGCAAAAAAATTAACATCATTAAATTTATTATTAGAAAATCAAGATTTAATTAATACTATTTCAACAAAAAATAAAATTGATTTAGAAAATGTTAAAGAATTTAAATTAAAAGATTTTAATTATGTTGCAATTGGTAATATTTCTAAATTACCATATTTTGATGAATTATAAAGTTATAACTTGAAAAAAAAAAAAAAAAAAAATTAATATATTCTTTTCAAAATTTTTAATATAATGGTAAAATGATAAAGAACTAAGAAAGAAAAGGGGAATGACAATTATAATGAACATTTTTATCTCTTTTCTTTGTGTTTGTTCTATTTTCTTCTCACTTCCTTTGAGAAATTTTAAAATCGATATTTAATACTACATGTCATTAAAAATCAAAAACCTTTGAAAAAAAAAAATAAAGATTATGAGATAAATTATCATTCAAAGTACATATTTCCAATCAAATTTTTTTATTTATCTTTTTATAATATTTGTATTTGTAAATAAATTCAATTTATTTAAGTATAAACTTTATAAACCTATAGTCACCAACAAAAAAAAAAAAGTGTGCATTCAATTTAAATTACTTACTTCGTATTGGCTTTTTTAAACTAATTGTATGTAATTCCACATAAGGATCTTATACAGTTTCTGATCTGAGATTATTTTATTATTTAGTATAATTTTTCAAAGAAATGGCCAATCCCTTTAGGGGAACACTAGATAATATATGTGTATAGGTTACGAAGGGTTAATGCTTTGGGGACTTTTTCCAAAAAAGACCTTACTATGGTAGGCTGTTTTCTTTAAAAAACACCCTACCACCCCCTGGTTTGTGGTAATTTAGCCTGCAATAAAATACCTTTTACTTCTTATATAAACTGAAAATAGTTCAATTTATGTTTTTCTATTTATTTCTTTTAGATAGTATTATATAATTATAGAATATAATAAATTAAGCAATTACTACTTTACTAATTGTATAAACTACCACAGCCTCTGTCTAATAGTTTACTATGTCTTCTCAACTAAATGTCGCTCAGTTCTTCCAGACCTTACAACAACAGTATTCAAATTAATTTGTGGAAAACCTGCCTTAAAGCAATAAGCTTTGTTTTCAG
>JAJMAX010000113.1:0-32684 GCA_030565105.1 Vanderwaltozyma verrucispora
CAGGTGGGATACCTTCTTTATCTTGAATCTTAGACTTGACATTGTCAATGGTGTCAGAAGATTCAACTTCTAAGGTAATGGTCTTACCAGTTAAAGTCTTTACAAAAATTTGCATTTTCGGATTCTCACCTTCTTTTAAATACAGATCAAAGAAGGATTCATTAAAAAGTTGAAATATACCTTTATGTAGTTCGAATTATACTATTAAAGGTCATCTGCTAGAACTCACTCGACTCATTAGAATAATTCATTACAGTCAATAACCCTGCACAACCTATTATTATCGCCAGGTCAAAGAATACCAACTTCTAACTTTTCAGCTATTAAACAAATTGGAATGAAATTTCATCAAAAAATTTGAAAAATTTGAAAAAAAAACAATTTTTTGTTTAAAAAAAAGTAAATTGTGTCACGTGCTTTGTTTGTAATGGATGGGTTTATTTATTTTGTTAAATGGTGTATGGGTTTAGGAGTAGTCACTTTATTTAGCTATATCATATATATTTGATTACATAAGTTTATATATTTTTTATGTTATTCATTATCTTGTATTCATTTAATTCAATGATCTCCTATATGTGCATTGAATGATTTTCAATAACATATTATGCAGTTCTGTAGTAATATGTAAATGCCAGGAATACTAATACAGTTAAGACAACTGAATTTACCACAAAACTCAGTAGAGATTTATTTTCAGTCACGTAATATGCAGAACCTTCTAACCAATTACTGAATGTGTTTGATGCAGAAACTGGTAATGGTAATAATGTGTATGATTTATCATTTTTAAATGTTCTTTCCATATTATTTACAACATTTTTATTAAATGATTGTGGGAAGAAATGAATATACGATAGTACAGATATTGAAACAAATAATGTAAATAAATACATTTTAATTGATTTAAATGGATCAGGCATATAACAAATATTAGTTTTATACGTTTTCATTCCCTCTTTTTGATTCTCAAATATTTCATTGTTTGGATTATATAACGATAGTAATTGAATAGCTGGTTTACTTATACCCATATTCATAGCACATGATTTAACAGTAACTTCATCAGCAACCTTAGATTCACCATTGGCATAGTATGAATGTTGAACATGACAATAATCATGATCATCACCTGAAAATAAAATGGATGGTTGAATTTTTGCCAATACTTCTTGTGATATATCTAAATCGATAACTGTTTGATACTGAACACCTTTCATTAATGGGAATGGGTCCTGTGACTCTCTCTCAGAACCACATTGTTGTTGTTTTGGATCTCTCCAAAGTGGGACATGAGATAATAAAATCCTTGGGAAAGGGTGCTCTGTGTTAGCAAAATTTTTCAAAAATTCTTTTGGGATGTCAGAAATATTTGCATTTTGTTTATCTGATAAAGATATAGTATCCAATAATACAACTGTATGATTTCCAATATCCATATATGAAGAAGTTTCACCAAAATAAGTTGAAAATCTTTTTAAACTAGATTCAATAATAGTATCACCAAAGCCAATGTCATGATTACCAGGTAGAGACATAATTGTTTTCCTCATTGCTTTTTTTGGAAATATACTGTGAAAACGTTCGTATTCTTTATGCCACTCAGCATCTTCCCAATATCTACCGCCATCAAATAAATCACCTAAAAATATGTTGGTATCCGGATCTAAATAATATTGAACATATTTCCAGTTTCTTTTATGATAATTATCTAATATTAATTGAGTAAAATAATTAACAATTGATGGCCTTCCTGGATATGAATGTGGATCCATAATCTGTGGATCAGCAAATAAACTAATTCTATGGGAAATACCAGTTTCAGGCCATTGCTCCCATTGATTCCAGTCACATAATTTTACAGCTCTTTTGACTACCGTTCTTTCATAGTAATTAATAACTATTACCCATAAACCGAATAATAATAAAATATATCTCCAATATATTGATGTAAAACCTTGTACGCTTTTAGATAATATTGCATTTGATGTATTATTGGCTGGGAAACTATCGTCTTTGAAACTTTTATCCTCCAAAGGTATATTTTCCTTTGGTAAAAGATTTTTTGAACGACTTCTATATGACATAATTCATTAATAATATTTATAATTATAGATTTCTTTCTATACACTTAATTGAACTTCAGAATATATCGGTATCTACTAATCATATGTCTTTAATTGACGGCATTACAACCCATTAATCTACATACTTTTAACATGATAACATTTCATTATTATCATTTTTAATTTGGTCGTTATCAAAAGGTTCAAATTTCATATTGTCCCTTTCAAAAAATTCGTACGCGTTTCAAACGTATCCAAACTATATTTATTATTAATACTGACATTATTATTAGTATAAAGAGAGTTATATTTTATATTTTATTAAAACAACTAATTATACACAATAAACAATCATTTAACTAGTTCTATAATATAAAGCAATGCTAAAATGGAGAAAGGGGGGAGGGAAATAAAGTAAGTGATATCTTAATTTTAGTCTTCGTCCTCGACGGTTTCTAAATATGTAATAAAAAATTTCTTCCTGGTTGCAGATTTAAGGATGGAATTAACTTTAATTGAAAATTCTTCGATTTCTTTTGGATTAGATGAAAATTTTGATTTAATATCATTCTCTTCTTCACCATCCAATAATAATGTGTCGTTCTTGATACCATACATTTCACCTAAGTGCACATTTAGTTTACGTAAACAATATTCAATGATAATGCAATTTTTGAATTTTTCATCAAATGTCATGTTTGCTGGAACATCATCAATTTCATCCACTATCATTTCACGTATTTGTTCTGTCGTAAATGCTAAAGATTTCATTATTGAAAGCAAATCTGTATAAGCATTAAATGTCAACTTTGAAATATTGGAACTTAAAAATAGAATTGAATTTCTTGTTTCAATGTTTGCATTAGCATGTGATATATTGCTAATTTGCAAATTTAGGGTTTTCATTATACTTTTAAAAAATTTATTGGAATTATTTTTTCCTGAACCTATAATATGCTGCAATAATTTTAGATAGAGATCATTCTCAAAATACTTTGAATCATCTAATGATTGTGAATAATCAAGTGCAATCTTAATACCTTGGAAAATACCGCTAAATACCATTGTTTCATACTTTTCAAATAATTCGGTTAATGTCTTGATTGACACCTGGCGCATAACCTGATCACTAGAACTGCATAAACCAATAATTGTTGGAATACAATGAGAAGGATTAGTATACCCTAATTGCAAAATTAATCTTAAAAGTCTAACTGCGATTAAAGAATTTTTTACTTCTTTTGAAAGACAAAGTCTCAATATGTACTTTAAAAACCTTGTTACCAAGGCAGAACAAATACCATCGTGTATTGAATCACTTATTTTGTCAAGTGAATGTTTTTGTTTCAATTGAATGCTTGATGATGTAGAACGATTGATACCAACTTGACGAATTGATTTTTTCTCTTCTTGAATAAAAAAATCATAGAAACTTTCAACAAGCACTAGTTTAATATCAGCAGAGTCATTTTTAAATTCTTCATCCAGTAAATTTAAAATGTGCTTTGAATTGAACAGTTTAGGGTGGCTGCTGCAAAGTTTAGTTAAATTTTTAACTGCTACCCTACGGACAACATGAGTAATATTTTTGTTCGATAAAACCAATAAACACTTGGCGGTATATTCGTACAGACTCTCACCATTTTGAAGATATGATATATTTTCATTCACGTCTTTACAATCACAGAATCTAGCAAAACCAGTTGCTAAGTATATCAATCTTTGTAGCTTACTTTCTATCGCAATATCTTTTGGATTCTTATTAGCAATATTCACAGATGGGATCAAATGTGCAAAGCAAGAGGAGCATGCTTTAGAAACTCTTCTATAATCATTACGTTTATCGGCAATACATCTAATTAATGGCATAGCTTCCTCTGTTTCTCTAACAGACATTTTTGGTAATCTACTTAATAAAATAGTTTCAAGATCAAACAAAAATTTTGGCTTAAAGTTGTCTAACTTTCCCATTATGTCTTTAAAGACACATAAGATATAAAATTGAAATGCTGATCTTGATTCTGTGAACATATAAGGATACAAAGCGGTGATATGGTCTTTAGTAATAAATGTGACAGTACAATCTGAAAATTTAGACAGTAGATTTAGATAGTTTCTCTTTTTATTATCAATATCTTCATCCTCATTGTAAACTGACTGTAATTCCACTATTTCGTGAACTAAATAATCTGTTAGTTTATTTAAACTTTCTGTTATTTGTTTAAATTCTTTAGGATCATGTTCAGCGGAATTTAGTAAGAAAAAATTTAAAAACCAATCAAATAATTCTGCACACTTGTCACCTAAAATAGCTACACCAGAAATAGTAGATATGATTTCATTACATATTTCTAACTGTTTCTCATTTTCCGACTTACTGTCAATGATTGGAAATATCCATCTTTTAAATAAAATCTGCTTTGACATATCAATAATGGCGTCTTCTTCATCTTCTATTTTTGACAATATTTTTGAAGCAACATATATTTTGACGGTTGTATCATCCGTTTTATCATAAATTGTTTCATTGATCTTAAGAACATGTTTTCTTACTAAAATACTATCATCATTATAGTTAGAATTTATCTGTTTGTAAAATGACAAAGGTGCCTCACCAATGCTAACTAAATCAAGAATGGCATCTTTAACAGAAGCCGATGTATCGGTTAGTCTCTCGATAATCGTTTCCTTAACTGTTGGGCTTAATAATATACTATGATCTCTATTAGCAAGTGCTGAAAGACATTTGATTGCAGTTGATCTTAATTTAATTTTATCTTTCCCTAATAATGACACAATTAACTTTAAATATAGCTCATATAGATTCAAAAGATCATATGAATGTAGTATAGATAGATATGCATCTTTCTTCGACTCATTCTTCATGTCTTTCTCCTCAATATCATTGTTCCAACTATTTAGTTGTGAGCTAATAAGTTCAGGAATTTCAGGAATTTCTGAATCATTAGTTTCCTCATTACTACCATATTCTTGCAGTTTTATCAAAATGAAGATAAATTTATTCCATAAAAAGCTGGCCCCTAGGTCTTTTCCAGATGCTAATTTTTTAAAATCAATACATTTATGATATTTTTCCATATATTTTGGTAGTTCTTCTGGGTTATTGAATATTTTTATCAGGTTATTTGCCTCTTCCGCATTGATCAAACATTTAATATCAAAAATAGCTGAACCAATACTTCCAAGTAATTGTAAAGTCATTGTTTCGACTAGTGCTGATTTAGGATTAGAAGGACCAAATACTAGTAATAATTTCTTCATCATTGAACTCAATAGATCTTCTGCAATCGGCCATGATGGAATACTTAAAACAGCCAACAAATCACTTATATAATTATGAAGAACATGACGGTATGTTGATGGGTTTTCATAAAATTTTTCCAAGAGGGTATCATGAATATGATCAATATAATGTGTTAAATTTTGATTCTGTTCTTTATATAAATCTAACATTTTTGCGAATTCTTCAGCAGTCCATTCAATATCATGTTTATCAAAAGTACCTAAATGTAATGATTCCATCATTTGCATTATTAGCATGGTAAATTCGGTAATATATGCACCATTTTCAACCTTTTTCAATTTCTTTTGAATTCTTTTGGCTGGAAGATTCTCAGCATGTGTTAAAATATCCTCGATAATAAAAATTCTTTGAGATGGGACTGTTTGAAATAAGGATAACATTATTCTAACACTCGTGGATTTTATCTCCTCCCAGTAATGCAAAAATTGTACAGTTGGAGTATCAAAATCATAATTCAATACTAATTCTGAAAAAGTATATGTAAGCTTTGTAACAAGACTTTCATCCAAAAAAGGGTGTTGATAAACGTATTTTGGTATATTGACAATTGCCTGGCTTAGAAGAGATAATTCTTCAGTCAATATAGCCTCATTTTTATCTGAATTATTTATTGCGAAGATACGGCTACTGATAAAATTAATAGGAACCAAAGTATATTTTTCAATGTATAATTGATTATTTTTCACATCTAGTTGATATATATAAAAAACAATTGCAGTAGATATGAATGCAATTCTCTTATAAAACAGTTTATCTGAGAAATCACCTTGTTCAATAATTGATTCATTTAAATTATCAATATTATTAATTAAAGCATCCAAAATTAATTTTAGAGTACCAAGTTTCATTCTATTTTGAATATTCTGAATATTCAATAGGTTTTTAACCAAAATTAATAGTTTTGAAAGAAAGTATTCATTTAATAAATATTCATCTTCTGAAATCTGAATGTAATGTTCAGTATTTTTATTTATTTCAGTTGGTTTTTCTTTAATAATTACAATTATTGATTCTAATTCTTTTAGCAATTGATCAGCAATATCAGCCTGATTAATAGAAACATTTGATGATATTTTGAATTTCTTTTGAGAACTTTGGTTATCTAAATTTAATGAAAGCTCATCATCACCATCATCATATTCACGTTTTAAAGACCTTGATGCTACTTCAGATTCTTTTCTTATATTATTTTTATCAACCAGTAAATTGTTAGAATTTATAAATTCAGTGGCGAGTACAGTTAGTCCATCCAATAAATTTTCCTTCACAGAATCTGTAGTATTTTTATCAATCCAATTATTAGGCCTTCTAAATATTATTTCTTCCGATTCTTCATTCTTCGTAGATATGAATTTTAAATTTGTTTGCGATTTCATTTCTTCTTCAGATGGTATAATAAATGCATCATTAGGCACAGGAATTGAGGTTGTTAATTGTGAATCGATTAAAGTAGAAAGAACACCTTTGGGTACTAAATAATTCAATGGTTGTATACGTAGAGAGTCCGCTAAATTTTTGGGAATATCTAAATTCTCACCAGGATATGTCGCCATCTCTAATTCTTTTCAATCAATTAAATATATGATTTGCAAATTTTAATAGATTAATTAATTACCAACTATTAATGGAAATGTCCTCAATTTGTACAGACTCTTCTCCCAATGTAAAGTAAAGTGTAATAGAAACTATTCGGTATATTCCTGATATCTAACACTAATTTCTCACTGAATTACTCACTTATTCCATGTAAACTTGTTCAATAAAATGACTAAAATCCACTTAAATCGACTATTTAATTATTCTTATTCTTAAATTTTTACGCGCCCAGCTTTTCAATATTTAAAGCATTTCAATGTCATCTGAAGATATTTAAGATATTAAAGTAATGAAGTAGTCATTGGCTCTTGAGTGTTTGGGTATTGAGAAGTGCATTCAATGGGAGAAACGATAGTCAATATACTGAATGTTTAATGGATAAGTGAAATAAAATGAAGATACCTATTCAGTATTTATGTGTCAATTATGCTGTTGTGAATAAACCCTATAATATGCTATGTCAACCAGGAATTTTAAGTAAGAGGAAGACAATTGAGACAAGGGGAATAGAAAGAGGAGTATATCCTGTGTTATTGGATGAACTGAAGACTCAGTATGATTATGATGGTTTAGGTATTAAAGAATGGAGAAATATACAAAGATTAGATGTCTGTGTCACCGGTGGTGTTGTCATTGCAAAGAATAAGAATGCAGCAATAAAATTTTCTAAGAACTTACAACATGGAGGTAATCATGGATACAAGTTGACAAGACGTTATGTAGCATTAGTTGAAGATCCAAAAGAACATTTAAATATTAAATCAGAAGGTCAAGTTCAATACAAAGGAATGATAAGTAATTATAAAAGATTTGATAAAAATTGTTTTTTATTTGAATTAGTAACTGGTGGTAAACATCAGATCCGTATTCATTTATCTAAATTTTTTAATCAACCAATACTGAATGATACAAAATATGGAGGAAATTATATTCCAAATACTGCAGCAGATCAAATTGCTCTTCATTCATCATATATTGCAACAAAAATAGGATTAACTGAACGAAAACATTTGATACCGATGGTATTTAATAATAATGGTTTATTATGGAACTCAAAATACATTAACCAAGATGGATTTTTTATTCAAGAAATAAGTAAAATGTTAACAGAAGACTGGGGAGTGATGGAACCATTGTTGAATAAATTTAAATAGATGCAATTTATTGATGAATATCTAAAATAGTAAATAGTTAAATAACAGAGTAAATAGTAATTAATCACTAGTATATGCCAATAGACAATCAAACAATTTGAAATATAGTAACATATTACACTGTTTGTTTAAAGTTACTAATTCTACAAATGTACGTATTTCTTCATTGGTTATTCCTAAATAATGATTCAACTTTTTTTTTTCTATAAGGATCCATAAATCATCAACACATTTCAATTTTATATCTTCAAATTCTTTTCCTCTTGGAATAGGTGATGAATGACCCATATTATTGTCATTTGGAAACAATAATTGTCTGAATAATATAAAAATGTCAAAGCACCTATTTTTAGTAATTATTCTTTTGGAAATAATTTTGTTAAAGAAATAATTTGTTAAAAATTCCAAAAAATATACAGAGTGTATTAAAAACTGTAACAATTTGCCAATAAAGTATAGAAATGGTCTCTTTGATATTATATGAAAGGCATCGATAAATAAAAATGAAAAAATATATCTATCAATAATCGATTTAGAGTGTAATTCAGGATTTTTGTTATATGATATATGAGCAGAGTTCAAAGAGTATTTTACTTGATAATACCAATATTTCAATGATATGATTTTTGTCAAAAATTGGAATTTAGGATTTTTTAAATGATTTTTTGATCTTGTAGGATTCGTTAGTTTATCAGTTAATTTCATTATACCACGAATTAAATAATATGGTTCTGATATATTTTCCATTATTCTACCAAGTAATAAATCATTAAATAATGAATTAATAAAATAATATTGTAATTTAGACTCATTTTTTAGTGAGTGTTGGATATATGCAGTTAGTTTTTGAGGGTAGTAATTTTCTTCATAAAAAGTGTATTGTGAATAAAGTTTAAATATTTCATCTTCTGAAGTATTTGAATTTACTTTATTATTTACAATTGAATTTAATAATTTGTAATGTTGTGAAATAATGAAAATAATATCATCAAATAATAAAGACTCATAATCAATTTCTTTATTTTTTAAATATGAAATGACATCTTCAATTAAATGGAAAATATGAGTTAAAAATTCATCAGATGATGTAGGAATTTTATGACCATACCAACTATTTATAAAATTCTTCAAAATTAAACATGAAAATGCATGTATTGGTAAATTAATAATGGGATCCAAATCAGTTATTTCACTTAATAATGACTTAGGATAAATTGAAGTACATAAATCTTGTAAATAAATTTCAGAATTTTTTTCATTCTCAGATTGAAAAGGTATATCCACATTTACATTATCATTCTGTGTTGAATCACCTAATTCATTTGTAGTTGTTGTACCATTCGTCGTTCCTGTTGTTTTCTTATGTTTCCTCTTTGTCAAATATGTCTTTTGGTATTTCTGAATTAAGCTTGAGTTAGTGTTATACAAAATTGTTGACATATCTCATCTGTACTGTATTTCGATTCAAGTATTGCTTTCAATTGTATAATGAGGTTCGATAGCGTTTCTTTGATTTGAAACCTTATTCATATATATATATGATATTCTGTATTCTATTCTATTCCACTATAATCACTTATTTGTTCTATCATAAACTTATACTTTTGTTGATATTATAAATTTCGCATCGTTTACCTAATTGATATATTATTATCTTATGATGGATGAGCTTACATTGTGAAATACTAGCTAGTATCTGGTGTAACTAACGTGAAACTTAATGGAATGATGGATATTGCTATGCAATTTATGTATTAATATAGATATATATAGATAGATATTCCTCATTTTTTTTTATTTTCTTTTAACTTTGTATTGATATTGGTGGTAGTTATATTTATTTAATGTAAATAATACTAACCATTTAATGATTACTTAAAAAAAAAACACTAAATCTATTTTAAAAGCTCTTCGACAATTTTATTGACAGTATCATTATCATTTGGATCTAATGATTTAACTCCTAATCTTCTTAAAACTTCAACAATTTTAACCTTGTCAAAACCTTGTGCTTCAAATTCAGAGACTGCATTTGGATCGATTCCATATAAAGCAGCTTCATCGACATTATTATTAGAAGCATCAACGCCACCATTAGCATATAGTTTTGTCCATAAAGAAGCAGTCTTATTGAAAGACTCATTGTCTCGTAGATAATGTTGAGCAACTTCAGCATCTTGTGGATCATTTGGTTCTGGAGATTGTAATAATGCTTGTAAAGAAATTAATGCAGATTTCAATGTAATAACAGGAGACCAAGCATTTTTTAAAATATCTAAACAAATAGCACCAGTAACAGAAGAAACATTTGGATGATAAACTTTTGTATCAAATTTCATTTTTGGTGGTTTAAATGGATATTCCATGGGTACTTCAATATCAACAGTAAATTTACCACCTTGATATGGAGTTTCTGGTGGGCCTAAAAATGAACCTTTTAAATGATGAATATCAGATTCACTAACAAATTCTAAATTAATATTAGCTGCTGGATCATCTTTGACCGCTTGCATTTCTTTCATAATTCTCTTAGCTCTAGACATGATGTAAAAATTGTTAAGTTAATATTAAATAAAATACTGATAAACTATTCGATTGATCTTTTCTAACCACAATGAATGAAGAAACACAACTGAAAATATATATCGATATATATATATATATATATATATTTGATTAAAATAACGACCTTCTGATTTCTTCCCTTTCAACGAGTAATAAACCAACGTATCTATTACTGATCCACCTTTATCGATACTAATTCATACTTCTGACCCACATAATAAGTTTCCTTCCTTCATCTTGGATGTGTTTATTATATCTTAATCTCACCAAATTGTACAACCTTTAACTTCTTCCCATTCTGTAAAAAGTTCCAAAAACAGCAAGCAGCGACGTTTATAATGATGTATATCAGTAACGATATATGATACAAGTGGTAAAGAACCGAAACAAGCACTTAATGATGGTGAGGATGATGGCAGAAGCAGTTGGGAATGGCATTGCTATCTACTATTCAGTCAGTTATCAAATGTAAAAATAGTCTTTGTCAATTGAACACTTACATATTTGTATATTTATAACAGTAGTATCTAAATTTACAGAGATAATGATAATGATAATGAATATTTGTATTTATATTTATATTTATATTTATCTTTATATGCATTTGTTTAGATGTTTATGATTCTGTTAGTTCATCATCTTTAGTGTTGTTACTTTGACCAAAAACATCAGTTTCTTCATCTTCTTCTTCTTGGTCAATATCTCTAAATATACTTTCTTTTGGAATTCTTTTCATAGTTTCTGGTTTATCGAAAAGTGGACCAATTTTATTGATCCATCTTCTTCTCTTATCAAGTAATGCACTTAAACTGGAATTTGCAGCTTTTTGTTGTGCAACTTGTGATGTTGTACCAGTTGTAACAGCTGCATTATAATTATGATGATGTTTCTTTTTCTTTTTTGGTACTCTTATACGTTTAATATAAGCTTGGTCTATTTGTTTGTCTAAATCATCTAAAATTGACATATATTCTTGCCATGCTAAATATCTTTCTAATAATGGAATGATTATCATTTTTCTTTTTTCATTTTTTACAGTTACATATTTTAAAGAATTTTGTAATTCTCTTAATTCAGCACTAATTTCATCATCTTCTCTACCAGTTAACCAATCAGGATCTTCTCCATTTGGATTGTTTTCATCTTTTGGCATATTCATATAGATACCAACATATTTTAATTCTCTCTTCAATCTTTCTTCAAGAGTTGGATAATCTAAATTTAAGCTATTCATTTTCCAACCAGGGTGATCAGGAAGTATACCTTCAGGTACTCCAGCAATAATCTTTGTTATTTCTTCTAGTTCTGGATTTAATACTTTGTCTTCTATTAATCCAAGTTCTTCTTTTACTTCAGTTGTATCATCTTTCTTTTCTGCTAAATCATTAATATTACTATTTAATAAAGAATCCTTTGAATCGATATCATTATTTTGCTGTTCCTCAAATTCTAAATCATCATTTTCACCTTTTAAAAGAGCAGAAAGTAATCTAGAAACAAAAGGACCACAAGAAATTTCTTCATTTTCTAATGCAGCATCATTGATATCAGAACCACTTTTCCTTGGTAAAATTGTTGTTGGTTCACTTAAAGAAGGCGGAGATGTTCCAGCCAAATTATGACTGTCATCTTCTTTTAGCCATACATTTGCATATAATGGACCTAGTTTTGGAATTACATAAGGTGTAACTTCAGGATCATAAGTTTTTTCTAATTGTAAATTTGCAGGTAAAATATATTTTGTTTTTAAAAGTTTGATATCTTCATCAGAAAAATCTTTGAAAAAACTATCAACAGAAGATAAAAATGTGTTAAATTGAATTTGATTTGTTGGTTTAGGACATGAAAAATCCATATCAGGAAGTTCTCCTGGTAATAATTCTTTTAAATCATTTGTTGGATAACTCGCAACACTATATTTATTTTTCAAATATTCTTCACCTGTACTTTCTAAACCTTTTTCACTAAATAAACCCAATGCAATAGCTGCTGCAGGTAAAGTTTGTGAGACAACAAATTCTGATTTTGGATTTTTAACACTTGGATCATTTTCCATTCTATCTATATCCACTGTCTCGTCGATCTTTTCTTTATTTGTTATATTATCATTATTTGAATTTTCAATTTCAATTCCAATTTCAATTTCAGTTGAATCTAATTTCTGCTTTTTCTGTTCTTCATTATCTTCAACAACATCATCTAAAGATCTTTTATTAGTTAATGTTACATTTTCTTTATTATCATTATTAAATTTATCCAAATCATTTTCATCAATTTTTTTAATTACAGCATCATTTGTATCAATTTTTTCAAAATTATTTTTAACAGAATCTTGTTCAATAGATTCTTCTTTCTTATCAACAATAGAAGGAGATTCAATAATCAAATTATCAATATCTTTTAAAGAAGAATGTTCTCTTTCTCTTCCATTATCATTATCATTATCATTTTTTTCAATACCTTTTGATTTTCTTTCTTGTTCATCTCTAATTTTTCTTAAATTTTCAACAGTTTCTTCGTCATTATTACCAATAGTTTTTAAAATACTATGTAATTTATCCAATTGTCCTTGTAATTCTAATAAAGTCTTCTTTTCTGGAATAGCACTAACAAACCTACCATTCAACATACCAATATCTCTTTCAAAAGATAAATCTAATGTTTTTAAAACAGAAGATAATAATTTCGAAGGTAACACAGTCTGAGGTTCCGTCCTTTGAGACTGGTCCATAGGACCTTTACCTCTTCTACCAATTCTTGCCATACTTTTCCGTTTTCTCTCCACAAATGTTCCCCACTTGAAGACAGTCTCACTATATCAATACATTAACCCATCATCATTCAATTGTAAACAACTGTTTTATATGTTTTATATGTTTTATTCTCATTTTATGTTCAAAATTTCAGATTTCTTCTTAGAACAGCACGTCCGTTTGTGATGATGGTGCTAACTTGTAGGAAATGGAAAAAAATTCCAAAAAAAGTTGAAAAGTTTCATTCTCATTTTTGGATAAAAGTAGTGATTTATTAGATAGAATAAGTGGTTAAAGAGAGTCAATTGAGTGGGGATATCGTATATTAGGTAGTGGTATTATATCTGTTAGTTTTTGTCTCATTTAAATTGGAAACCTGTGGGAAAAGAAAGGAAACGAAGGGAAGCGAAGGGAAGTGAATACGAATACGAATACGAATATGTTTTGGAAAAGTAGTTTACGTTATTTTAGTACTAATAGCAAGTTATTCAATGAATTATTGAATAAAACTGTTACAAAATCAGAATCATCGATCGTTAATGATGTTTCAATTTCAACAAATTTATATTTAGAACCATCAAAATGGAAAGGATTACCAGCAGAAACAATTTTTAAATTATATAGAGAAAGAATTGTTAAATTAGGTACAGAATATAAACCATGTAAAGAAGAATTAGATGTTTTATTGACTACATCCGAATATACAGACGTATCACCATTAAATATTAAGAAATTATATTATAATGGTGAACAAGGTGCAATTGATATTAGTGGTGGTACAATGAGAACAATTTATGATGCATTACCATTCCAATATGATGAATTACCATCACAATCACAAGATTTAGTTGAACAACATAGAGAACAAAGGTTTTATAATAGATTAGCAGCTTATGAATTACCATTATTAAATAAATTTAAACAAAAATATATTCCAAATTCAATTGAAAAAAATCCAATTACATATCGTTTTACAACATATATTGGTGAAAAACATCCAAATTCAAATAAAGTTGTATTAAAAGTTAAAACAAAAAATTTAAATTTAAATGAAAATGAATTACATAAATTTAGATTAATTGCAAAAACAAGATATGATCATTTAACTGATATTTTTAAAATTTCAAGTAATAAATATATTGAATCATCACAAAATGCAAAATATTTAAATAAAATATTAAAAAATTTAATAATTGAATCAAAAGATGAAAAAAATGATATTTTTAATGATATACCATTAAATAAAAGTCATACAATTGCCAAAAATTTACGTAAAAGTAAAAAAAATTATAATTTAAAATTTCCAGAAGAATGGAAACGTCCACAAGATGCACCAAAGAAGAATATTAATGTGATTGAATTAATTGAAAAAAATTTACAGGACTAACTTAACGTAACTTAATACAATCAATCAATCAATCAATCATATTCTAAATCACACATGTATGTGTGAAATGTTCCTGTTTTATAATTACATACAACCAAATAAAAAAAACCTGTAAATAAACACTTTTTTTTTTGTCTAACCAAATGAATAAGCAATGTAATAGCTACCTTGCAATGTAATAGCTACTTTGCAATGTAATATATGTCAATTGCAATGTAATATATGTATTACTTTGATAGAATTGGGCTTGGTTCTGGCATTGAGCATTGTACACGAGACAGCATAAGCCATTTTGGTTCTTTGTTTCATTGCTGGAAAGATGAGATGAGATGAGATGAGATATAAGAGCTGGTGGGAACGTTGTATTTATAGTTGCTATTGTCATTGCGTCTCATTCTATCCTTTCTTTAAAATGCTCTACTCTTTGAAAGAAGAATAGAATAGTAGGATTATCAAGAGAGAAAGAGAGAAAATTGGCAGACCTCTCATGAAATTATGGTATTATACCTTTTGAAACGCCCAAAATATGTGGTAAAAAAAATTATCGTTTTATTATTACTGACTGTCGCAATCAAATATACTTTGCATTTGTTATACTCTGCTTCATCTTCATCTTCATCTTCATCTTCATCTCCCTCTTCATCAATACATTATAATGAACATTTAAGAGATTCTGATACTTCTTCTCCATTTAAAATTTTGGAAAAACGTAAGAATAAACTAACTTCAAAAAATTATTCTTTATCGTTTACAATATTTTCAGTATTTTCAATTATATTATCACCATTTAAATTATTTATTAATTCAAATAATGAAACAAATTTTAATGAAATTAATGAAAAAAAATTTTTAATCAATTGGGAAAATGAAACAGAACTTAAAAAATGTAATTATTTATTCAATTTATTATATTTGGAAATACCAAATTGGTCAAATGAAAATATTATAAATTTTTATTCTTCTGATAATATTGATAATTTAATTATATCATCATTAAGTGAAAGGTTAAGATTATACGATTATTGTTTCTTAAAAAATGAATTAAATATTAATGACGTATTTGAAGAAAATATTAATATTGATATTAATAAAAATTTTAATAAATTTGATTTAAATGAATTTCAAATCAAAATGTTCCCATTTTTATCTTTTATTGATAATGATAATTTACTTTGGCCAACAATTAAAAATTTACAAACTAATACTTTTTTACCAATACCAGAAAATTTAAATAAAAATAATTTTAATCAAAATTTTTGGTTAAATTGGTCAAAATTCTCAAATGGTAAAGGTATTACTGTTACAATGGGTGAAAGAGATAAATTAATGTTTATTAAACTATTAAAAATTTTAGAAAATCAAAAAAATAAATACCCAATTCAAATTATAACATCAAATAACGAATTATCAAATGATTTTATTAATGAAATTTCAATTAAAATTAAAGAAACTAATCAAAATGTTTTCTTAGTTGATGTAACAAATATTTTAAACAAAAATTATATGGATAATATTATTAAAAATTTTTTAAATAAATGGCTGGCCGTTTTATTTAATACTTTTGAAGAAGCAATCTTTATTGATATCGATACAATACCATTCGTTAACATCGATTATTTTTTTGATAATAATGAATATAAATCAACTGGAATGCTACTTTATAAAGATAGAGTAATGAAAGATGAAAAAACATTCCAATATTGTACCGATATGTTAAATGGTATTGAACCATCACTACAAGAAAATTTATATATTGGTTCAACTTTATTATTTAATTCAACAACAAGAGATTTTGATGAAAATTCAACAACTGCTTTAACATATAAAAATTTTTTCAAAGATTTAAGATTACATAATGTTGATAGTGGTATCGTTGTATTTAATAAACCAAAAAAAATGAATGGTTTGATTTTTTCATTTATGTTACATTTAGATGCAAAAATGAGAAGATGTGTTTATGGTGATAAAGAAATCTTCTGGTTAGGTCAATTATTTGCTGGTCAAAATTTTAGTATTGATAAAATGAATGGTAGTTTAATTGGTCCAATGATGGAACTTTATGATAATGAGACAAAAATGACAAAATTTCAAATTTGTTCAACACAAATTGCTCATAGCGATTCAAATAGTAATTTAATTTGGTCAAATGGTGGTTTAAAAACTTGTAAAGTTAAAAATAGTGCAGCAAATGATTTTACAAATCATCGTGATTATTTTGAAAATAGATATACTACAGAAGAAGTTTTACAAAATATCTATGAATCGCCATTAAACATCGAAGGTTTAATTATACCAGATGATGACAAAACCCCATGGATTCAACTAAAAGAGTGTTCAAATTTCATTTATTGTGGGCATGCTTTACAAGATAGAGACGATCCATCGAGAAATGTTGGAACTGTAATTAAATTTGATGAAGAGACAATTAAAAAATTTAATGATATTTCAAAACTTTGGAATGAGAGTTAGTAAATAAATAGATAAAATACTTCTCGATTTTGTAATCACATGTATATATACATTCATCCATTATATATAAATAAAAATATATTAATTTTACATTCATAATGATTTATTATATTACAAAAATTTTAATTTAAACATATATTATTTAATATGAGGGGGGTATTATATTAATATTATTAATTAGTGCTAATTTTTTTGGATTTCCTGAATGGAATTACCTTACCAATAGATTTAAAAATTTTTGGCCAAACCTTGGCAATATATGTCAAGTAGAAACCTACAAACATCATAATAAAATTGAAACCAACATAGATACATTGGAAACCAAAGTTTCTCCATCTATGATGATAAGACATATTTTCAACTTCTAAGAAATCATCACCAACAGTATAAGTACAGTATGCACAGACAGCAGAGGAAGTTGGATTATTAATCTTACCACCAAATTCAGCAACATAAGGTGCCATAAATTCAGCACATTTCATTGAACCAGTTGGGGCAGTTGGAACTAATTCACCTTGAGCACAAATAACCGGTCTATCGTGTAATAATAAACTAACAAAGTTTTCAATAAAATATGTGTATGGAGAAACTCTGTACATAAACTTCCAGAAAGTAGGGAATAAACTGTAAGGTTGCATGACACCACAGAAAGAAGCAGTAAAACTATAGAAAAAAGCAACAAAGACAGCGGCAGTTTGTAAATTAGGAGCAGTATAAATTAACCATAAACCAAATGTACAGTAATACATTGAGAAAATAATATAATTTAAAAGCCAAACACCAGCAATATGAGGAGAATTATCCAGACCACAACAGAAATAACAACAGATAAAGAAAAGTATAGAACTAGTAATAGCCAATGGAACTTCGATAATATTTTGGGCCAAAATCAATATAGACCAGTGATAAGTATTTGATCTAGATTCTCTGGCTATAAAAACTTCTTTTGAAATTAAAGCTTTATCTTGAACTTGATTAATTAAAGGAGAAGAGACACACATAGCCATGAAACACATAAAAATAACATCTTGAAGACCACCAATCGTATGTTTAATCTTCCAGAAAGAGAAACCAATGAACAAACCGGCACCAGCATTCAATGAATATTTAGCGGCAACGTAAGCAGTATCTCTTTTAGTACATAAATATTGTCTTCTTGTAATTAATTTCAATTGTTTCCAGTATGATGGTTGGTCCCATAAGGAAGTAGTAAAGTCAACGCCAGATTTACGAGCAGCTTCTTCCAATTCTAAAATTTCAGATTCAATTTTTCTTTTTTGTGTAGAGTTACTCCAAATATCATTCCAATTCTTTGTTTTGCCAAAATCATCGCTATCGTTAGATTTACCAACTGTATCAATGATGAAATCTGCTGGATTATCATTTTCTCTATCGTAAACCAAAGATGGATCTTTTGAAGTAAAGTAATCACATGACTCAGTCATAGGACCAAAATAAACACATTCACCACCTCTCTTCAATAAATAAATACTATCAAAATAACTGATAACACTCTTACTAGGTTGATGGATGGTACATAAAATAGCTTGACCTTGGGCAGATAATTTCTTTAAAAATTTAACAATAGTAACAGCAGCTTCAGCATCTAAACCAGAAGTTGGTTCATCCAAAAATAATAACAGAGATGGTTTGGTAACCAATTCAACACCAATAGATAATAACTTCTTTTCAGTTGGAGTTAAGTCAATAACCATGCTATTAGATGGTAATTTAAGCATTTTTGAGACAGTGTCAACGTATTTTTTATCACCGTCACCTCTCAAGGTACTTGAAATTTCTAATGACTCTCTTACTGTTAATTCTTCCAAATGAACATCTTGTTGTTGTACAAAACCAATACTTCTTTTAAATTCAGAACCATTACTCAATGGCTTACCGTCAATCATAATTTCACCAGTAACTACACCTGTTTCAGTTCTTTGAGACAATATGTTTAACAAAGTAGTTTTACCAGCACCAGATTCACCCATTAAAGCGGTTAAACCAGAACTAATAAAACCAGATGCATTGTCAATTAAATGTTTATCACCAATGTTATAGTTTATGTTTTTCCAGGAAATAATATGCTTTTGAGATTCAACGACATCTGTGCTTTCATATTGGTAATGACCAATACCAGTTTCTTTATCTTCTTTGGTTGCAACATCATCGATGTAAGGAGTAGCGACAGAAGAAACGGATGACATGGCAGAACTGTTATCATAAGAATTAAACTTAGCTCCAGAGTGAATCTTGGATTTAGAACTTGAAAATGGTATGAATCTTTTAATATATAATGACCAACGTTCTAAGTTTTCCTTTGTAAATTTTGGAGTAATATATTGTGAAATGAAAAGAGCTAAAACAATGTAAAATACTAAGTAACCAATTAAAATACCAAAATTTCTCCAAACATGACCATATTGGTAGGATAGAGCACTCTTCAAATAATCTTGACCTCTAACGTAACCGTTACCCAAGGTAGCACCTTGCCAAGCACAAGCCTTGTGAGAGAAAGATAGATTTTGATAAGCATCACCTCTTGGAATAATTGTATCAGTACAATCTAGATTAATGTTGAACAATTCATTTGTTAAAATAGCTTCCATAGCGTACATAGCTGGATTGATATAAGCAATCCATACAAACCATGGATGCATATCATTCAAATAAATAACATAAGATGCATAAACAGCAATGGCTAGTAACAAAATACCAGCGACTAAATTAGCCATACCTAGAGTTGGAGATGCTAGGGCAGTTAATGAGAATAATGTAACCATAGCAAGGTTATAGATGACCAAAAATAGTAAGAAAATAAAGTATCTATCAGCACTAAATTGAAAGTGTGCTAAGAAATATAAAATCCAACTGAAAACAATAACTAAAATTGTCTTGAAAAAATAGTCATATATAATGGAAGCAATGGTTTCTACCCAATTATTATAGAAATACAACTGGGTATGTTTTTTAACAATTGGTTGTCTTTGAAAGGAGGAAGGCATATCAGCTAAAGATAAGAAAGTAAAAAATAGTAGGGAAAAGAAAGTCAAAGAACCTCTAGAATAAGAACCGATAGTTGTTCTAGGAACGTCATAAAATAATGAACCAATAACCAAAGATTGAACAACTACAGCTATAAATTGAGAAATGATGTAAGCTTTATCACCGATAATTCTTTGGAAAGCTCTTCTAGTACATGACTTAATTTGTTTTCTGATTGAAATAGAAAATGGTGGTGTAACATCTTCAGGGTTTACTGAAGTACCAACAGACTCATCAGCTATTTGAGAAGTTACATCTCTCCAATATTGGTAATATTTTGAATTAATCCAATGATGATATAAATCTATTTCTGAATTAATGTCACTTCTGGATGTATTAGCGTCATTTGATAATGAATTTGAAGCTATTACAGAATCTTGATCATTAAATTGAAAGTTTAAAATAGATGTCAAGTATTCAATAATACAATCATTTGGATTTTTCTTAATACCAACAGTGTCATGGAAATATGTCATACACTCTTCAACGGTACCATAAAATACTTGGTAAGTATCTGATAACATTAAAATTTTATCAAACTTTTCGACAATTTTATCACTAGCTTGTGAAATCTTAACTAAATTAACTGAACGAGTAGCATTTGCCATTGTTTTTAAAATACTTAAGAAATCTAAAGCAGTAGCAGAATCTAAACCCTTAGTAGAATTATCCCATAAATAAACAGAACCATTACTAATAAAAGTTTCAATAATAGAAATACGTTTACGTTCACCACCTGATACACCACGAACAAAATCATTACCAACAAATGTTTTTGAAACATGAGATAAACCAAATTCTCTTAATAATTCATCTCTCATTTCTTGACGTTCAGATTTTGGAATATTGAATTTACATTCTAAAGCAAAATCAATTGTTTGTTCAACAGTTAAATATGGAAAATGAACATCTTGTTCATTATTGTAAACAATTTGTTGTGGACATTCTTTTGAATAACTTTTATATTCGTTATCCTTAAATCTAACTGAACCGTTTGGAGAATATGATAAATTTTTATAACCGTGAAATAAAGCTTTAAATAAATTAGATGTTTCATTACCTAAAACTAAGACAACTTCACCTTGATTAGCCTGAAAAGTTAAATCATTTAATTGGGCAGTTGGGATACCTGGTGTAATAGATGAAAGAGTTTCATCATCATGTGAAGCAGAGCCACCAAATTGATTTAGTTGAATATTTGCACCATTGAAGGTTATAGATGCGTCAGCAACTGGAGTGAAGTATTTAGCGAATGACATCAGTAACTAAAAATATAAACAATTTTTTTTTAAATATATGTATAAATATTTTAGTTAACAATATTGATGTATTCGATTTTCTTAATTATTTTTATTTGAAAGTACTATTAGTCTGGATAAACTTAAAAATATATAGAAAAAAAAAAAGAGAACTATTTTTAATAAGTTACTAATACAAATAAAAATAAAAAAATAAAGAATCTTGGAGCTTCTGGCAGGAAAGTAGTTAAATAGGTTCTTTATATATTTCCAAACAAATATTTGAAACTTATTCAACTATTCATAAATACTAAAGCTTATCTGTTATTCTTTTTGTGTTTATCCTTTCTGTTTATTGTTTAGAAAGAATTTAAGCAAGCCAAGTAACAAATATTAAGGGCAAAACACGGGAAAATGAAGAGATTAGATAGTGTCTGTTACGAGCAATTGATCTTAAAGTTCTTTAAAGTATAAGAATTAAAATCAGTTCGTATATACAAATAAAGACCAAAATGAATAAAAGAATCGATTTTTTTTTCTTTTAATGCAATTGAAATCATACCAATATACGTATAGTAAGTAAAACTAATTTAACAGCAAAAAAAAAAATATTATACGGGTAGTTTTACACTTTATATTGAAAACTTAAGAGTACCTACTACTACAATTCTTTTTTTTTTTATTTTATCTATAACATATTGAAAAGTGGTTGTCTTTGTACGAAAATCTATTTTGTAATTTAATGTTTCCCATATTTTTCTTGTACTTGTTAGACATATTGAAACTGGACTTGTTACTAATTAGTATAAACCAAAACATAGAAAGTAGGAGAATCAAAAAGAAGCTAAGATAAAATAAAATAAGATAAAATAAAATTTATACTCACTCAAGGAAACGTAGGATAAGAGTTAGATGGGTTATAAACGAATCGTACCTGATATCAATGCTTCCTGTTTAGAAGTTAGATCTCATTGAATCTGAAATTTTCTTTCCACATTCTGACAATTTTTAAGATTTCGTAGTTAATAATTACATCTAGAAAAGGGCGTAAATCATAATTGTTAGTTTTCTCAGTCAGTGCGCGTGTTTAAGTGATACGGCTATTACGACGAGCCTTTTTCTCCTAAACGAACTATTTATTGTAAGAATGAATCCTTTACGACGACAGATGAAAGAATGGATATTTGTTATTTACATGAATTACGATATCGTAAATTAGAAGTAAATCTATAGTTAACTCTAATGAAAAAGAATAAACTGAGAGATTGATCTGAAGGATTTTAATTATAATTAACTTTAAAGATAATTCGGAAATGCAATTATTAATATTTTACAGCTAGATATTTGATAAAAATAAATGAAAATACATTAAAACATCTTACAGATTCTATTTTCTCCATATTCTGACCTTGGTAATTAAAGTTAATTCTTCGTGTCAATAAATATTCTTACCACTTAATATTAAATATTAATATGTGATTCATTTCTACTAATATAAATGTATATATATTATGTTTTATAATTTGAACCAGATCATATAAAATAATATTTTAACTCTATACCGACTAAATTATATGATTTATCTTTTAGAAAACAAAAGTTATTATCTTATCCTTAAGTTATGTAAATGTGAAAAAATAAAGCTAAAAACCTTTTATTAATCTTAATTAAAAGTTAAAAAAATAATACTAATAAGAATTTGTAATCTGTAAATGATATCTATAAAATTTTAAACACATATATTTAAAAACTTTTTATATTTTATTGTGTAAATAAATGTTTTGAAATGCTAGTTGGATATTATGCTTATAATAACATAGCAGCGGCAGCGGCAAAAGCACCAGCACCTAAACCAACATAAGATCTAGCAGCTGCATTTTCGGTTTGTTGAGCAACAGTGACAGAAGCAGGAACTTCAGCAACATTTGAGGTGGATGAAGCAAGGGCAACGGTGGTAGCTTCACTTTCTGGACAAGTGGTGGTTTCAGAGGTAACAATTACATTAGCGGTGGTAGTTTTGGTACTTTGATTTTCCTTTTCACTTTCTGGACAATAAGTAGTTTCAGAAGTAACAATGTTGTTATTGGTAACAGTAGTGGTGGTTGCGTTGTAACCTAAAGTTGTTGAGTTGAAGTTGATAGCAGCATATGAAGAAGAGGCAGCAGAAAAGTATGAGGAAGCAGCAGAGACCATTGAAGAAGCAGCAGCTGAAGCAGCAGCAGATGAAGCAGCAACAGAGGCAGCTGAAGTAGCAGCAGATGAAGCAGCAACAGAGGCAGCAGCAGATGAAGCAGCAGCTGAGGCAGCAGCGACAGATGATGAGACTGAAATAGCAGATGAGCCAGCGGCTAAGGCAGCAGCAACTGAAGAACTAGCAGCTACATCGGATGAAGTAGAAACAACGGATGAAGTAGAAGTGGTAGCAGATGAAGTAGAAGTGGTAGCAGAAGAAGTAGAAGTGGCAGCAGATGAAGTAGAAACGACGTCAGTAAAAGTAGATACCAATGGTAATAATCTGCTAGAGTACCATGCTAAATTAGTCATCAAGGAAGAGATTTGAGACATATCTACTTGAGCTAATAAAGTAGTGTATGAATCATCGGTAGCAGTCATCATAACCATATAAAGATCAAATAAGGAATCTGGGATATCAACAGTACCTACTAAACCAACATAATCCATTAAATTAGCACTAACATCAGCTAGAAGAATTTCCATTTCTTCAATTTTTTGTTCAGTAGTTATGGCATTAGCAGAGGCAGCTAAGGCTAATAAGGTAACGAATTTAGCGAAAGACTTCATATTTTTAATATTTTTAGTTTGATTGACTTTTCTTGGGGTAGAACAATAGTAAAAAAATTGTCAAATATAAAAAAGAAGAATAAGTTAAAGAATATATAATTTAGAATCAAGTATACTTATATAAAGAAAATAAAAATCTATAACTCATAAGTTAGTGATTATTGAAAAGCTGTTGAAAGAAAAAAAAATTAAGAAGAGCAATCTAAGTAAATGTAATAAAGTGTATCTTTACGAACATAAACATTAGTACAATATACCAAATATCTAAATAGTTAAACTTAACTGACAGCACCTTTTAAAATTATTTACACAGCTGAACTGTCACCAGCTTGGAGTAGACGCTCAAAAATTGAATAGCTCGCGTTTGGTCTTATTCGATCGTTTAGATTTATCATAAGAAACAGAAAATATAAACAATATATTCACTAATGACAATTCATTCCTTAAACTTATTAATCTAACATATTTTCACTTCTTAGTTACAAAAGATGCCCAGATCGATTGATCTCGTAAGAGAAGAAAGGACCTCTTTCTCCTTTACTCTCATCGCCAGTAACCCATTCCAGATTCGTTTCGCTTCCACTGTAATAATAAAAGAAAATTAGCATTGTTGAAATCTTAAGTTCTCGTAAAGGGAATTCGTTCGTTGTACGAGAAGTGAAGGACTGCTAAAAAAAAAAGTAATGGATAGTTCGAATTGATGTGTTAGACAGGGCTTTTGAGTAAACATGGCTGGATAGAGTTTTGACCCATGACCCATTAGTAAAGTAATTGAAACAAACACGTCTATCATCAATCTTTTGCGTTCAAGAAGGGTTAAGAGTGAGTGGACATGAACATCAATAGGATTTAGGTTTGGGTTATTAAATTTTTTGTATATGGGCATTTATTCAGTAATCTTGATTAACTTCCTTGATAGTCACCAAAAACAAGATATTAATTTAATGGTTATCATATATATATAAGGTTTATAAATCCAAATAGTTATTTTGGGTTGAAGTGGTGGTTCTCGTTAACTTTGCTCACAGTGCGTATGAGTTTTAACTATAGAGTTAACATCTTCAATTCTTGAAATATATATCTCTTACTAGTGGGATATTGCGAATATATATCTACTCTGTGTACAGTTGTGCAAAAAACGGACAAAAATACTTTTACCATTATTGGTAGAATACTTAAATATGTAGAAATATAAATTAATACAGTAATAAAAATAAGAATGGCCAGACTTAGTAGAACTAATGGATATATCTAAAAGGTACTTCTAGTCAAATTGTAATACTTTATAAACCGTGCACTTTGTGTAATAACTGAACATCAAATTATTGGTAGATATCAATATAAAGAGATGTTTTAAGACACAGTACTAACATTTGCAATTGAGAACGCTGTATAATCATCTAAATTGTGTCTATATAGTCACTATAAATTCTTTTTGCTTTTGAAAATAATTCCTTTTCAGTGACACAAGTCACAGAACATGGTAATAAATATGCGTTGAGACAGTTGTATTTGGTTTACCAGTTTCTTATCGGTAAAGTTACTGCACATCTAGAAATATACTAAGTTCAATGTTGCATAATCTCAAACGCTCTGATGTTAGATTTAATTTTTCGTTTGTTATTTTATTAACTAATAGTCTTAGAGTAATAATAATTATCACATTCAGACCCTCTTTGGCTGAGTCTATTACTTTTCAGTTATTTTTTAGGGATCTGGCATATATACCTCTTATAAAATTAGTGTATTCAATTAATTCTTGCATCAATGTTTTACCTATAATCTTTTTTTATATTTTCTTCAAAGACCTCCATTTTAAGCTTGGTATTCTTTAGATAAGCAGTCGCTCCATCTTCTTTATTGGCATAATTATAGCTTAAGCGCAAGATATCTTGATTCATTGTCAAAGAGGGATTGTTTATGACTATATTATCCTATAACAATTATAAATCAAATACGACACCAAAGATACTTAACTCAATCAAGAGGATATTCCACGCTAGCATTACAAAATGACACTACAACTTATAACTTAATTTATTAATTTGGAATATAGTCAAATAATTGTTCATCGATCTTTTCTTTTATTTCATTAAACAAGAAAGTCATATTATATTCGCCCAATATCACAGATCTTTGATATCGTTTCCACTGTGAATTACTGAATACAATACAGAGTAAAATTTTAATACAAAACGGGTTGAAGTTAAGCATAGGTTATGTTAGGTACGTCTTAATTTTGTACGTTTTAGAGTTCATTTTAATATTGGTTTACTTTAAGAAAAAGTATTAATATGACTGTAATGAATTACACTTAATTGAACAATTGTTAGTTTAAATGAAAAATCAGGATATGTAAAATAAATGAAAACAGTACTAAAGTATAGATTGTTCTCATTAAAAAAAATTAAAATTGAAAAAAGTTTTCTTATTTTCCCAGCAAAGAATTTACATAGTCATTCAAAAAAATAACATTGGCAATAAAAGACTTACTGACGCATATGTTACTTTTTAAACGTTCTATAATCAAAATTGGTAAAAGAAATTGAGTATCCTCAAGATATTTGTAAAATATTTTTCTCTCAAAGAGTCCCTTTATTTTTATACAGAATAAACTTCTTATCGCCTACTTAAATTAGAATTACAAAATATGACTCTAATTCTATTCCAAAGAATGACTGTAATAAAATCCATTTTTATCACAGCTTTTACGATTTAATTTTAAAATCAACCAGCGTAGACAAAAATATGGTAATCTAAAATCTAGATTCCATGTAATCTCTCTATCAGATCTCTTCTTCTTTCTCTTCAAGGTAATAAAATTATAACTTTGTCAATGAATGAAAATTAGTTATTTACACCTATTTGTATACCAAAGTTATTATAATATTATTATTTGCTAGTTCACATCTAATTCATTCAACATACATTAATATTCGAACATATATTTATTTATTTATTTTTTTAATACGAGAAGGTTCTTCGGCAATAGTAATCCATATGCAGCCAAAACTTTAAATCTTCAATTATTTAAATTAACTTAACTTGAGTAATGCTTATTCAAAGAAACGAAGTATCAGCACATATAGTTTTAATTTCGTTTTTTTTTCACTGGCTTGTTTACTGCGTCTGAGCAGATGGGACCTTTTTACGAAGTAACTATTTTCCCATTTGAAAATTTTGAACATTCTCGTTGTCACCGTAGATCACTGATTTACATATTTTACTGAACGACAGTGAAAGCCCAGAGAGAGAGAAAAATGGAAAAAGTACGTAATATTTTTTTAAAATATTCGAAAAGGTGAGTTCCTCAAACGATTCATTTACTAACTAAGAAATTTGAAAAAAACAGCATATAGTTATAAAGGACACAAACGAGAATACATACTGGATAATCATAAAAGAAAAAGAAAAGAAAATTTAATAATAAAATTTCAATATTTTGTAGAAACTTAAGGAAATAGAACTTAAAGCTTTCCATTTTAATAAATAAACTATTCAAAAGATTTTATAAATGTTTGTTATTCTCTCGTTTAGGAAATTAAACGCTTGGAATATATATGCCTGTCAAAACTGATAATTTAATTATACTACATAATTATCTGAGAGATGATAATATAAACGGATTAGTGGGGATATTGCTGAACAATCTTATTTAAATAAATATATTTGCCGATTTATTAAAATTGTAAAACATATATAAATGTTATATATATAAAAATATATATGTTTTTATATAAATTATTTTTTTTTATATTCAATAATTTTAAATTTATTTAATATCCACAGAAACCAAAAAGTACAACAGACTTAATATTATATACAATAGAAAATGTCCTTCAAAAAATTCGTCACTTTATTAGCTGTTGCTGCTTCTGCTCAAGCTTTAACTACTGAACAACAAATCCAAGAAATGGAAATCTTATTGACCGATGTCTCTAACCATCTATCGGATTATGTTGGTTTAGTAGGTAGTATGGATATCCCAGATTCCTTATTTGATATATATATGGTTATGATGACTGCTACCGATGATTCATACACTACTTTATTAGCTCAATTAGATATGGCTCAAATCTCTTCCATGATGACTGGTTTATCATGGTACTCTAGCAGATTATTACCATTGATATCTACTTTCAATGACGTTGCTGTTGAAACTACTTCATCTGCCGCTGCCGCTGTTGAAACTACTTCATCTGTCGCTGCCGCTGTTGAAACTACTTCTTCTGTTGCTGCCGCTGTTGAAACTACTTCATCTGTTGCTGCTGCTGTTGAAACTACTTCAGCTGCAGCCAATACTGCCGCCACAACTTCTTCTGTTTCTTCCAGCGTTATGTTCTCAAACTCTACTACTTTAGCTACCTCATCCGCTGTTTCTATCGCTGCTTCCACATCATCTTCTGCTTCTGTTGCTCAACAAACCGAAAATGCAGCTGCTAGATCTTATGTTGGTTTAGGTGCTGGTGCTTTTGCCGCTGCCGCTGCTATGTTATTATAAGCATAATATCTAACTAGCATTTTCATAAAATCCTTCGCATTTCAAAATTTATTATTATTGTTCTTAGTTAAATAGACTCTGTATTATAAACATTTTAATCACAATTTATTGTACCAAAAGTAACTCAACAACTAATTTTGCTTCAACGATATATTAAAAATATAATGTTGTCATTAATACTTGTATAAGTCCAAACTTCACCTTTATATATTTTTAAATTTAAAGTTGATAGCGGTAAAACTAAAATAACTAATTTCAATTACTGTAAAAAAAAAAAAAAATTTGTTTAGAGATATTCGATGATGTTCATAAATCAATAAGTAAATCATATTATTTTACGAAATAAATAAATTTAGATAAAGTATCATAATGTAAATGCTATTGTTTAAAATTACTGTTCATCAATTTATTTTTACAATTTAAATTGAAAACATGACTATTCGGACCAAAACTTTAATTTCATGAATGTTGTTTCTTTTTATTTGCTTCAGCTACAAGTTCTTCAAATACTTGTGCTTCATCCTGCTCCGCTTTTGTTCTATATGCTCTTTGAAATACCTTCCCTAATAGTTTCAAAGCTTCTGCTCTTCTTATCAGTGTAGATTTATCAGCACTATCTTCTCCTAGGATTTTGTCACATACGCTTCTTAAAGTAGACATAATTTCAAATTTAGATCCATGCCATGCAGCAGATAATACTTTACCCATTAATAAACTTTCTTGTTGTGCTAATTCCTCATGAGTAGGTTTAATTTCTTGAACCCCATTTTTATCAAATATTGGTTCATCAGATTCTGTGGCGATTTTCATTTTTTCTAATTCTTTCATAGTATTCTGAGCATCAATAGCTGCCGATACAGTTCTTAAAGTATCCATAACAACACCACCTTTTGCTTTCATTGATTGAAATATACCACCATATCCAAACAAATTCTGTGAGCCCAAAAATATTCTAGCCCTTTCGCAATAAGCATCTCCAATTGTGTGTAAAATATCTATACCAAAAGATTCCATTTTCAATAAATTTGCTTCTTCTTCAAATTTTTTCTCAAACGATTCTTTACAATTTTGATCATAAACACTTTCAGTTAAAATAGATAATTTTTCAATTAAGTTTTTACTCAATTTTTCTATAGTTTTTTCCTTTTCCCTTTGTTGTTCTTCTTCAAATTCTTCCATTTTTGTTTTTTTTTTTGGTTCATTTTCTTTTGAATTATTTAAAACCGTTTTATCACCTTTGTGTAAAGATAAATCTACATTAGTTCCATTATTTACTTTATTTACTTTATCTGATTTTTTTTGTTCATCTTCTTCTTCTTTTTCTTTCTTTTCCTTTTCTTTTTGCTTTTCTGCTTCATCTTCAGCACTCAATTCCTCACTTTTTTGTAAATTTTTTAATAAAGTTAATTCACCAATATATGAAATAAATGCATCACCACCAAATATAACAGAAAATTGTTCTGCAGCATCTGAAAATCCTCCCTTTGGAATTGCATTTTCTTTACCAAATTTATCATAATTTGCTCGAAGAGATTTATCACTTAAAACTTGATAAGCTTCTGATATTGCTTGAAATCTTTCAGTTGCTGTTGGATCATCAGGGTTCTTATCAGGATGTTCTTTAACTGATTTTTTTCTATAAGCTTTTTTAATTTCTATATCAGTAGCTGTTGATTCAACACCTAACAAATCATAATAAACTGTATCTACAACCATTTTATGATTTTGAAGCAGTAAATTTTACTAGATATTTTTTTTTTTTTAATTTTATATAAAATTAAGAACAAATATAAGACTTAAATTACAAATATTTTATACTATACTCTTAAAAATTGAGCACTTCCAAAAACATAACTTCTAGCCAGTTCAGTATTTTCGAATAACTGCTATTCTTGTTTTTTTTTTCGAAGTTCTCGAAATCTCTAAATATAATCGTATCTGTAACGTGCACGCCCGGGTAACTGCGTGTAACTATATAACTGTGTCATCATGTTATAAACTGATACAAGATGTTGTAAATTTGTAGCAACTATAAAAATAAATAAATCATTGTATTATATAAATAAGATAAATACAATGTTGTTTTTTGCTAGTTTCCCAACCTTGTGCAAAAACATCAATGATGACTTGTTAGTAAAAAATTAGGAAATTAAAAATAGAAATGCATACATATCGCTTATAATCACTTGATGAACGTAGTAAATAATTATTACCTAACTAAAACTATACCCATACCCATATTCATATTCATTAACTACGGTAACCCATTATTGTATAATAAATATATTGTATCATGCACACCGTAAATAATGACACACCAATGTGCACCGGCACATAACTGAAAGCAGGGTAACTGTGCACATAACGAAGAAAAATTTTGAAACTGAGATTGGAAATTATATAAAGAAGTAATTATTTTATCAAGTTTAAGACTTAATTCAATTCTTTTAATGGTAAAATTGTTTTGATTATTATCTGTTTTTAAATTATATTTTGAAAAAAGGACATCCTTATGCATGGGAAATACGCATATCAGTGAGGATTCGTCCGAGATTGTGTTTTTGCTGGTTGAAATTAATTTTTAACCTGACCCAACTCCTCATAGTCTCTAACAGTGATTCGCTTTTAGAATTACTTATGACCATGTAGGGAATTTTTGGAATCTTTTCTTTTCTTTATTCCCATTTCATGGGAATAAAACTCAAAATTGATTGCTTATGATGAAATATTCTGCTTTCAATTAGATTATATATCTTCCTTCTCAATTCATTGTTACCATATATTTTTCTACATAGTTTGATAATCATTCGATCTCAAAGAAAATTATATTCTACTTCGATTATTGTGAGTTCACAATCAAAGAAATGAAAAGCTGAAGATATTATATATATAGATATACATGCGTATATTATGTATTCAATTATTCTACTAATAATCGAGATTTATAAATTTTCTTTTTTTTTGTTATTACATTGGAAATATAATCTGAACTTTAACTTTAACTCATATATATAAATATTTATCTGAGTGGATCTGGATCTACCTACATCTTAAGCTTTAGAATTTGTACCTACAATTTTACAGTCTTTAGTAAAGTTACCTACCTTATATTTTATATTATATATTATTTCTTATTGATTTTTTTTTTTTTTTGCGCGATGGCTTTTCAAGAATAAATTTAGTTAGCAATTAATTATATAAAAATTTCACACTTGTTTAAATGCAATTAGCACTATTAAATAATTAGTTAATAATGAAACAAATCTATAACTGAGAGAACCTGTATCGTTAAAAAAGAAATATAAATGTTTAGAAAGTATGTTAACTATTATTAATAATATTATTGTGTTTTTCAATTCCTCTATTTAAAAAAATTATTTTACTAACTTATCCTATTATTTTTATTTACATTTTATAATCAGATTCACTAAAGAAGATATCCATTCCAGATCTAAAGTTAAATCTTCCATCCAAAGATCTTTAAAAACCAAGTTGGTAAACCAATACCCTCAATTAGAAGAAGTCATTGATGAATTGATTCCAAAAAAAAGTCAAATCGAGTTAATAAAGTGTGAAGACAAAATTCAATTATACACCGTAGATGGTGAAGTGTATTTCTTTCAAAAATTCGATGAGCTAATTCCAAGTTTAAAATTTGTTCACAAGTTTCCACAAGCTTATCCTACTGTTCAAGTTGACAGAGGTGCAATTAAATTTGTTCTATCAGGTGCTGATATCATGTGTCCAGGGTTAACTTCTCCAGGTGCTGCTCTACCAGAAGCA